>JASGCC010003203.1:0-24887 GCA_030067915.1 Hydractinia echinata | reverse complement strand
TATGGTTGCTCTCAATACGATCGCAACTTCTTTAGTTTTTCCGGTTCGACTGCATTGGGAAATTACTTAGTTTCGTCATTTTCAGTTTTTTTAAATTTTGTGAGCAATTTGATATGTAATTATGATCTTCAAGTCTACAACTCGCTTAGTCATGTTTTGCCTCAAGTAACCAGTTTTGCGTTTTTAAGATTTGGTTTTGGTTACTGTTTATTATTGAATCCAGTCAACGTTGTAAAATTTCAGATGAGAGTCGATTTGTTAGTTGATAACCGGGCTTGGGAATTAAGTTGTACTCCGGTGGTTACCCCTGTTTGATTATCTCTGCTACCTCAAACTTATTCGTCTGTAGGTATTTAAATCAAAATGTTAGGTACATGTGAAACTTTCTGCGCATGTCATTTTTTTTTTTGAAACGTAAAATAAAGACTGTATTTGCTTATTTCTTTTGCGAAAACACCGGAAGTAAACTATTTTTATTTATACTTTCAAACAACTTTTGTAGTGTATCTGATTTACGTTTTATAATGTCATATTGGTATGATCTCCATCGTATTGTTGTTTTCCATCTCCCCCGTGCCTTGAATTTTATGCGAGCTTGTTGCGTGCGGTCAGCGGACTGAAAATTGCTGCGTAAATAAAGAATTCAAATATATGTTAATCTATCATATTAGAATGTATCGAGTGTATTGGGTTATAAAACTGACTCAAACAGCCTTGAATTCGATCATCAGCTTTCAGGCCAAAGCGAAATTTGTAAGAAGCATGTGTGAATAAAAAAACAAATTTCTTGGCCTTAATTCGAACCCAACCCCATGTTTTTGAAATAGGATGAATTATACTACCCAACCGAACTAAACATGAACCATGGGTCATTTCTTTAACCACCAGTTTAGACTTGAGTTTTGAAAACCTATATTTTTAGAACAAATGGTTATTTTCAAATATGAATGCGTATTTTAGGAGTTATGCATGCAATGTACAGTTATGTTTGGATGTTATTTTGTTCTAACGGTCTCTTGTTTGAAACCATGAACAAGTGCAAGCTTCCCTGAGAACGGGGTTGTTTTGGCTGTACTTACGTTGAAGGTATGTTAAAGATGAAAAAATTAAATTGTGTCACGTGATGTTTTTCATTTTCGAAGTATATACAAAAGCTGTGAAAAGGCGTTCTATGGAAGGACGTTAATGCAAAAACATTTCACACCTTTCAATACAACCAATAACAGTCGCTCTTCTATTTCTGTAAATTAACCAATCACGTATTTTCTATTTTAAATACCATATCGATTTCAAGCTACTTTAACCAATAGAATCAATACAAAAGAGTTATGAACCAATAAGATCATGGAACTCTAATCCAATAAAAATGCAGCAAATAAAAAAATCGATATTTTTTTGTAACACTTGATTGGGTCCGCATTGTTATTTACACGCTTCATTGCAAAGCAGTATCTAGCGCAAGCTCTGCGCACTCACTGTGACAAGACGAACAAACGGAAGAAACATTTTTCTTCCAAAATGGCGAACACAGAATGCATTGGAATGGAAGAAGTTAACGAAGAGACGTTTGAATCTCCAACTAACCAGCAAGGCGTAGCTGAAGAAGCAACAGGAGAAATGATAGAGACTGCTATTCATGAAAATGAATTGGAAGATGTTCAAGGAGAGAAGAACGCAGAGAATATTGAAGATAAGACTGAAAAAGAAATCAAATCTAAAAAAAGGTTATCTATCTTTCGTAAATCGAAGAAAGAGAAAAAATCTGAGACTGAGGAGCCGGCTGACGAAAGCGGTTTTGTAAAAGAAGATAACGAAGAAAACATTTTAGATGATGTCACCGTGGAAAAACAAGAAAAAACATCCCGGTGGAAGCGCAAAAGTGGAAAGAAGAATGAAATACCTGTGAAGGAGAGCACTACGCAGACACCTAGCTCTCATGACACAAAAGAAGCAACTGCGGAAGCTCAAGCGGAAGAAGAAGAGGAAGGAAAAATAGTTTCAAAGAAATCGCGATCGATGTTTAAACGAAAAAGTAACCGAGCTTCAAACACTGCTTCAGACAATGCTGTCACGCAGACTGTTGACGCTGAGACTGCAGAAGAAGTTGGCGTAGAAGAAGATGTAGTTGCAGAAAAACCTAAGAGAACTCGCATGTGGAAACGAAGGAGTGCAAAGAAAACGAGTAACGAAGTTGTCGCCACTCAAACAGAAGAAGGAGAGCTGCAAAAAGATACTACCACAGGAGAAGCACCTTGTGAAAATGTTGACGATACAAAAACAAAAGCAGAGGAGAAGGGTGGAATTTCTACGAAACCTCGGAGAAGGTCTCTCATGAAGAAATTTAAGAAAAATAATAAAACAACAAAGTCAGCCATGATTACCGACGAGAATGAGAAGCATGTGGATGAAGAGTGTAAAACAAAAAAAGAGGAAAACATCGAGGATGGAGAGCTGAGAAACAATCCTTTCCATGATTGGTTTGAAGAGGACCTAATCGAGGAGGTTACTGAACCAGAAGTATTGCTATCACCTGAAGAACCAATTAATCCAATAGATGAAGAAGACGGTGGTGTGTATACTGGAGATGAGTATTTAACGGAACCGGAAGAAAGCAAAGTGGAAGTCATCGAGATTAAAATCGATCTTGCTGAAACGGAAGATGCCCAGGATGAGACAAATGAATCTGATCTAACTACGGTTACAGCTCTTCCTGACATAAACTCTGATGTATTTACTGCGTCAGTTGAAGCTGCTAAGGAAACAACAGCTGCTGCCGATAAAGAAGAAATAAAGGGGGAGGAGGAAGGGGAAGAGGAGGAAGAAGAGGAGACAGGGACTTCAGAGAACGCGATGGAAATAAGCAAGGAGAATGTAGAACCGGATGCCAAAAGCGAGAATAAAGAAGAAAATAAATGTCAAGGTTTTGTTTTGGTTGATCATTTGAACGATAAACAAAAAGACGAATCTTATATTCTTGCTAAAAAAGCTTTAAATGCATATAGAAAAGGACAGCTTAGCCATGCTTATTGCCAAGCTTGTTGTACATTGATGTAAAAAGAATTGGTGAGTGCGGCCACGACGTATTGAACTCTTGCACAAAATCGTTTGTTAGCGTCATTACAAAATGTCGAAAAAAAATTATAGACGCACCTTGAAAATCTATCGCCAGAACATCACTATTAAGAGACTGGACGCTAATATAATACACAATGCGGAGGGATGAAGTACTTGCGTGACAATTGTTTTTGACTGAATTAATCTTTTTACACAAATATTTTTTAGCTTTCTAAATTTACAAGAAGATAAAGTGCTTCTCTCATTTTAAAAGCGGAAGATATAAATCTCTATTCGCTTCTTGATTACTTTGTTAAAACAATTTTTCTGCGTGAACATATTATTGCGGGACAAATAATGTTGGGGTTGAACCTCTAGTAACTGTACTATTTTTAGCTTATAAATAACTATGTGATATAACTAACCCAGCGAATCCGTCATTTTTCCCAGCTTCCTTTTTTTGTCTTGCCTAACCTCGTACCCAGGGCATATTGTATCACTTCTGACATCGGGACGCCGTCCAGATATAAAGAGATAATAGGCGCTGGGAACGAGGTTGTGTCTTGCCAACGTTTTGTACAATTTGGACGGATGTATCAATATATATACATTGAAGTCGAAACCTGCTTCGGTGTAAATAGAACAGCGTTGTTACTTGAAAAATTTGATTTAAAGCTCTAACTATATCAGTTCTGTAATGCTCTAGAGATATTTTAATGATTAATATTACTGGTCGTTTTGGGGGTTTGGAAGAAATTGATTAAAAAATCTTGCAGAAAGAAATTTTTATGAAACTTTTTGGAAATTAAGAGGCTTAAATACAAGTTTTTTGCACGGCCAAATTTTGATTTTTAAAAAAATGCGGAATTCATGTTTGCGTTTGAAACGTTTATTTAAACAATAAAGAAAAATAATATGGCAATAAAAGGTTTTTATAACATAAAATGAATTTCATAACATTGTACGAAAATTAAGTCAAATTTATTTTATCGTTGTTTTACTTGACATTTTGAAAAATTTTAATCGTGTTCGATTCAATAGTTTTCTAAAAAACGTAGCGCAACTTATTTTTGCTATCTTTTTTCATTTACTTTTCTTATTTGTACTGTAGTTTTTGCGTTAGTTTACAAAAAAGTATTCAGTGGAATAAGAACGAAGTTTGTCAACACACAAAACAATGATTGTTATTGCTAGAAATGGAAAGCATTGATTAAATATATTTTGCTATGTTTTTGATTAGTTCTTTTTGGGGGCTCAGCCGATAAAATTGCTGACCGGGGGTATTGTAGTTTCAACGGCGCAGGGTCAAAGGTTTTTGTTAATACTGATTGACGAAAATCTATTTTTTGGCGTTTAACTTTACAACTGTCATGTCAACCTCGTTCTCAGCACCTGTTGTCTCTGTTCTATAATCGGGACGGCGAGACGAACATGTTCGTATCGCCGTCCGATTTCAGAAAAGTTGCCCTGGGGACGAGGTTGCTGTTATGTGAACTTAATGGTAACTAAGAGATGTGTGTTGCGGTCACAGATTTCGCAGTTCATTATTTTTATAGATTGAAAATCATCGGTCCCGAGTGAAGGTGAGAATTTATACATACTAATTAGAAAAAGTATTGTCAAAATAAAAAACGTTTTAGTGTGTTGATGTTGGTAAATCTAAGCGAACTCGACATCCCGCTGTTGCGAAAATGTCAGCAAACTCGACATCCCGCTGTTGCGAAAATGTCAGCAAAATCGACATCCCGCTGTTGCGAAAATGTCAGCAAACTCGACATACCGCTGTTGCGAAAATGTTTTACTTTCATGAAGTATAAACGTCCAAATATTTTCACCGTTTTCAGCTCTGCTATGGAGTTTAACTAGGAGTTCAATAAAAACAAAACTCGATTACTTTCCTTCTGGTACAAACAACAATCTCCCTCAAATCGCTTATTTTCTTAATATTTTTAAAACGAAAAATAACACAGTATGCTTAAACTGTGCAACCAATTTGAGAATGTTATATCAACCTTAGAGACAAGAAAATCTTGTTAAGCGCTTTTGAAAATTGAAAACTGAAAAGTGATTATTAAGGTTGATGAATTAGTAAGTTGTTGTTTACGTTATTGTTGTTGTTGTTTACGTTATGTTGCATATTCCCCTTTGTTATTTTTATCATTTGCATATCTCAAAATAACTCCTTGTTTACAAAAGCTATGACTTAAAACCACATACTTCTAAATAGGGCGTTGGTTGTAAGATGTTTTCATGATAACAATAGTCACTACCCTTCCATCTTCTGGTTTATTTTGTCTGTGTTTTCCTGTTTCAAATCATTTTTTCTGTTGCAGTGTGACCATGTCACATTTCTTCATACACTAAAAAGCTAGGTAGACTTTCTATAGATTTTTATTATCACATCATCGAGTTTTTTGTTTAAAAACTTATATGTTTAATTTTGCTGAAAGTAATTGTAGAGAAAAGAGTGGAACTACTAAATATTGCTGAAAAAGTAGGTGTGTTTTAGAATGAAGTCAGGAAACGTTATATTAGAGTTGCTTAAGTTTTTCATAATTTTATTATCGAGTATTGTTTTTAGTTATAATTATTATTTGTTTTTAGTTATAATTATTATTTGTGCGTATCTGACAAACAAGTAATGATCAACTACGATTTGTTGTAAAGCCAACGTTTTAGGGAATGTATCAATTTAGTTGAAGTTAGCGAGAAATGACGTCAGCTGCCACGCCTAGCTACATGCAGCGTTAAATAGAGGGTTGAAATGTTGCTTTAAGAAAGAGGAACGAAATTTAAGGACGAGTTAAGTCAACCTCGTAGTTTGATTATTTTTGAACAAGAAACAGTTATCTTCCAATATGTCCTCATGAATAAAAATAAGTAGACAATAATTTCTTCCTCCTTTTCTATATAGAGGCTTGTTATATTTGTTATGAAGTTTTTAACACATACATTGACATTACACATGTACCATTTTGTTATACACATTTTGGTTGGTTTTGTGGAGTTTTTTATCACATACACATGTACTATTTTGTCAGGGTGACTATATCTACCACTCACTCCCTTTTTTATCTGTATGAGAAACAAAGAAGAAACTTCAGTTACAGAATGTTGAAAAATTCAAACCCGAATCTGATGTTTTTCGTGAAAAACGCATCGGTTAGTTAAAGAATACCTTATATGGACGAGCATAAAGTTCTGATTTAAGAAATTTCTATAAGACGACTCTTAAATCTTCTTGTCAGCGTCGTTGTTTGCAGGGATTTGTTAATAGGATTCTGTATTTTAGACGACACAGCACCAACGATGGAGAGAACGACAAGTAACGCAATTCGTTTCTCAGAAAGTCGAGAAGTGATAAACTCGCAGCATTATATACAAAGCCACAAAATGCGCATCTCCACCATACAAACGGAAATATCATACGACACTGTGGATGCAGATAATGTTTTCTTAAGCGACGTTGACAATTTGACGCCGACGGAATATACTTACGCTGGCGACGAAAGTTTTGATCGTGACGTTCTTATGTCTGATGATAGAATAGATGGTTTGCTTAAACGTGGTCACACAAACGAAGATATAATATTGCAAGAAAGTGATGAAAGAGAACCGACAGTCAAGAAGATGCGTCAAGTCGTCCGACGTCGTAAAACCTCTATATTAACAGATGAAGAGTATGCTAATGTCGAGAAGTTAAAAATTATCGTTGATAAAGAACTGTTAAAATATTCTCAGCATATTCAGCCGGACGTCGATATTGATCCGGAATACATTTATAAACAAAATGTTGATGAAATCGAACATGAGCTTCCTGATGATAGATTGTATAAAACGGAGCAAGACTATGATGGAGCTAGAAACGTTCTTACGACGGAGCATGACTTTAACGGAGATGGAAAAGTCCTTACGTCGGAGCAAGACTTTGACGCAGCTAGAAAAGTCCTTACGTCGGAGCAAGACTTTGACAGAAATAGAAAAGCACCTACAACGGAGCAAGTTATTGATGGAAATAGAAAAGTCCTAACAGCGAAGCGGGATATTGACGAAGATGGAAAAGTCCTTACGACGGCACAAGACTTTGACGGAGCTAGAAAAGTCTTTACGTCGGAGCAAGACTTTGACGGAGCTAGAAAAGCACCTACAAAGAAGCAAGTTATTGACAGAAATAGAAAAGCACCTACAACGGGGCAAGTTATTGACGGAAAAAGAAAAGTCCTAACAGCGAAGCAAGACATTGGCGGACACAGAAATGTCCTAACAACGGAGCAAAATATTGACGGAAATAGAAAAGTCCTTACGACGACGCAAGACTTTGACGGAGCTAGAAAAGTCTTTGCGACGGAGCAAGACTTTGACGGAGGTAAAAAAGCACCCACAACGGCGCAAGATATTGACGCAGCTAAAAATGCACCTACAGCGGCGCAAGATATTGACGGAGCTAAAAATGCACTTACATCGGAGCAAGATATTGACGGAGCTAAAAATGCACCTGCAGCGGCGCAAGATATTGACGGAGGTAAAAATGCACCTACAGCGGCGCAAGATATTGACGGAGGTAAAAATGCACCTACAGCGGCGCAAGATATTGACGGAGCTAAAAATGCACCTACAGCGGCGCAAGATATTGACGGAGCTAAAAATGCACCTACAACAGAGCAAGACATTGATGGAGCTAAAAATGCACCTACATCGGCGCAAGACATTGACGGAGCTAAAAATGCACCTACAACAGAGCAAGACATTGATGGAGCTAAAAATGCACCTACATCGGCGCAAGACATTGACGGAGCTAAAAATGCACCTACAACGACGCAAGATATTGACGGAGCTAAAAATGCACCTACAACGGAGCAAGACATTGACGGAGCTAAAAATGCACCTACAGCGGCGCAAGACATTGACGGAGCTAAAAATGCACCTACAACGACGCAAGATATTGACGGAGCTAAAAATGCACCTACAACGGCGCAAGATATTGACGAAGCTAAAAATGCACCTACAACGACGCAAGATATTAACGGAGCTAAAAATGCACCTACAACGGCGCAAGATATTGACGGAAATAGAAAAGTCCCTTCAAAGGAACAAAACATTATTGAATCTATCAAACTTCGTGCAACAGAGACAAATATTGATAACATTTTGCAGCTTAATGGTTTAAAAACGACATGCGACGATAGAAACATTCTGAAACAAATTAATTCCCAACATCAACAAGATGGCACAAAACAACACAAAAACGAGAATGAGAGATATACTTCGTACAATGAGTTCCAGAAAAAGGTTGAATTCGTTGAGCATCGAGAGGAAAAGCCACCTGTTAAATATGAAACAAAACAATTTCAAAAAGACATTCCTTGCCAACTCCCAACACACATGCACGCAAACAATAAAGATGACACACAATGTAAAATTGTATACGAAAGAAAACTGCAGCAACAACATGAAAATACCACTAACAATGATGTTTGCGTTGATGACAATACAACAGTGTGCCCTAATGTGAATCACGACACTGACAAAGATACACAACAAGAAGTCATACAAGCGTCAGACATCTCCCAAGATGGCGTACACTTAAAAAATGGAATCAATGTCCGAAATATCACTGAACACCCACCGTGTGACAATTCAGAAGAACGAAGTTGTAACTTCATTAAAATGTCAGAAGAAAAACGAACTTCTGATGTTAAGACAGGCGATGGAGTGAAAATCCCGCCTATATATAGAGAGCATGACGACTTAAAGTGCGTCGAACAGACTCACGATATCGCGAAAAACGATCCGAGAGACGTTGGCAGTACGACAATGAGTGAGAATACGACTATTTTTAATAACTCAGCGACTGTATCTTCACCATTAGGCATTGATCAGTATATTTCAAGTGGGGAGGTAATTGATAACGACGGAAACAGCGACTTTCAATTAGACTGCGCTGCTCAGGAAGAATTAACCTTAAATTCTAGCAGACACACAAAGTTGCGGGAGGATGAACGTGTAATTGAGTGTAAAAGAGATGACGAACAGCTAGAAAGATCAAAGGTTTCCAACGGAAAAGAAAGTTTTCTAGAAAATAATTCACGTGCCATTGTAGAAAACGTCAAAGGAACTTGTGATCAGCATTCTAGGATTAGAAGGTCGGATATTCAACAACCTCAAAATGAAGAACAACTACGGAGGAGAGTAGAAGAGAAAAGAAAACAGCGTAAAGCAAAAAATACAAGTGAAGAAAAAGAAAGCACGGGCGGCTTGTACAATAGCATGCATGTAGTTGATTCTGTTAAAATTGAAAATACAGCCAACAAATCAAGTAATGTTGACGGCTTCACTGATGAGCGTGAAATTCAAGATGGCGCAAAAGATACGTGCTTATTCGGTATTCGCAAAGTGAATAAAGTAAAGTTGGAAAAAATCCATTCAAACAACAATATGGACCAAAACTCTCAATCAGGAAAAGATGTTGTCATAACACATAGTAATTTAGTGAGGACACGTCACCTAAAGAATACACCGGTAACTGCTTCGTCAACAAATAAACACGACTCACTACTACAAGATATAATATCATTTCGCAAAGAAAGTATACCAAAGGAAAAGAACATGCAAATGTTAAAAGAAAGTTCAGGTGATCTGAAAATAGCAAATTATGTGGAAAGATTACGCGAGTTTAGCTGCAATACTGAAATAGCTAATCATTTGGAGTCTATTTTATCAGGTATCGATATATGTATTGCTGAACACGGCGGAAATGTCGATAAAACGGTAGGATACAACTTAAGTCATGGGGACATCGAGTCAAATTTAAAAACACTGTTATCTACAATCAATAACTTTATCGAGGATGGCACTTGTAAAGAATTAACTGTCAGAACCCCTGACAGTTCACTAGATGGCCGCACGTATGAAAATGGCGCTGTACAAAAACAAGGCGTGGATGGAACGCCCTGCACTTATGATAATTTTACGCCGTACTCCATGATGAAGAACAGGAAGAAGAAACCACAAACTGAACCGCACCCAAAAGTTAATGTCATCATAAGCCAAGATACTCCATTTGAAATTAACATATTAGATTCGTACCATGTTGTAGACATAAACAGAGAACAGGAGATCATTCGCTCCACTAATAAAAATAACGCTATTAAAAAGGAACGGTTCACAAAAAGCTTTGTTGAAAACACTGCGAGCCCTCCTTTCGAAGCACTTCCGAACACAAAGAAAAACAATCAAATAACGAAAACATGCCAACCAAAGGAGACTCAAGTAACAGATAACACCAACAATGCTTCTCTAATTCAATCACAAAAGTTAGCAACAAATAATGACATACAGGAACAGGAGACTGTCATTTTGCCTTCCGATAAGCGAAAACAACCTAAATCAAAGAAATCACCAAAGGAGAAGGGTGTAGTGGAATGTGGTAATCTGGCAATAAATGGTTTTAAAACATATGAAGAAAATGTTCAAATTAATGGCGTAATATCTAAACATAACCAAACGACAATTGGATCGATTAATACTAATACGTTGCCTAGTAACGAGACAATAGAATCGAATAATACTAATAGAGCGCCTAGTAACGAGACAATAGATTCAGAAGACGCCGTTATATCATCACAACAACGCAATTCTCCACGCAAAACTGATAAAAATATTAATCCTGTTAGCGAATTAAACTGTGAAAGACTAACAACTTTAACAGGTTCCCTTACAGAGAGCAAAAACAGAGTGTCGGAAACTGAGAACGTAAACATTGAAGAAGCAGTCAAATTATTGTCTAACAAAGACAAACTTAAAGTTGAGCAAGACAAAGTTGAGACAAGAGAAAGCGTAGAGAAGTTCGAAAGAGGAAATGATCAATTAAGGAAAGCACATATAATCGAAGTGGAAACGATAACGGACGAGAAAGGAGATTGTGTAAATTTAATCGAATACTTAGTTACTCATCCTGAAACTGTATTTACGCTACAAGGAGTAGAGGAAAACAATTCTTCTGCAAGTTCAAAAAGAACAGAGTTACTTCTCCAACCAGCTACCGACGATACGTCCGGTGTGAAACTTCACGGTAAAATCCATACGTTGCACGATATAGCGAGAAAACTCGAAAATTCTATCGATACATTCGAACACGACATGTTTAACAACGAAGTCATTGCAGTTATACACGATGAAAACGATGAAGTTGTAAAGGAGAATTATGCGGAAGGAGGGAATGAAAGAAAGAGAAACGAGTCTGTTAGTCATGAAATTAACATCCTATTTCCAAATAGTCCAAACACACCAAAGAGACGGACCATATCGTTTATTTTCCCCGATAACGAAAAGAACGCGACAAACTTAAAACGATATGCTTCGCATTTAGATATACCTAATCATGCTGATTTCAGCAATAACGAGAAACATGTATCAGTTATTTCTATATCAAATGAAGAGCTATCTTCGCCTAAATTAAAAACGATGGGAAGTTATTTATCAGTGGCGGATTTGCCGGAACCGAAACAAGCAAAGACTACTGAACCTAAACAATGGCAGTACTCATTAAAAGACAAGCACCCAGGAGGAGTGTGTCAAATGAGCATACAGGTTGTCATGGATCCCAATGTTTTAGAACGTATGGAAACAGAGACATTTGAGTACCAGTACTTAATGAAAGAGACAGAGACTGATGGGTGCGTAGGAGAATGGGTACTAGTTAATTGTACAAGATCTGAAATTAAAGTATTTATTGAATTGTTGCGCGAATTGTTAAAGCGAGAGAAGGAAAGACGTCAAAGCGAAAAATTTAAAGAGACTAAATTTTGTCATATATTGTAAATATAAAAGAATTTTAATGTCCATTTTCCTTCTATAGAAACATGATTGAGAAATGTGCTCAAACTTTTTTAAAAATTCGGTAACTTCATAACTTTTGTAACATTATGAGATAGTTAAGTTTGATCAAAACATGTGTCATGTGTCACTGAGTATCTTCTGTTCCATTTTAAAATTTTATGTGTGATGTTACTGCTAGCAAATCAAATATTTACATCAAAACAAATATTTATGAAGAACGCTAAAGCAAAAAAAGAAATTATGTTGATACGAATATATTGATTTTAGAGCACTATTTCGTTCATATTACGTTTCTTATATGTCAATGTTTGCGAATAAGTCTGTTAAGTTAAACTTCAAGGTTAAACTGCAGCTAGGTGTCTTTCTTTCTATTCTCTTGTATCAATCGAGGTAACAGTGGATTCGATGTCTTTTATTTCTAATAAGTCAGCAGTAATTACGGAAAAGGAAAACAGTCAAGTTGAGATTTTATTTTTGAAAAATCGAGGTTGTTTTTGTTTATTTGTTTGTTTGTTTGTTTGTTTTGTTTTTTAAGAAAGGGTTTACTTTTATACTTTTTTTTTTTTTTGTATAAATAATCACTCGAATTTGTATATAACTTCTGTAGAATTTGTAAAAAAAAACATTTTTGTATTTTCACTGTGAATACATAAATACATTTTTCTCTCTTATGTTTTTTTTTCTCACATCTTTCTGTACCGACATCGAGTATTTAACATCACTTTAGCGAAACTCTCTTATATTTTAAGAATTGTCACAAACGCTAATTTTTGCGAATTATCTGTTTCGCGATATTCTTAAAACCTTGCTCTCAGAGTTTGTTTGTTTGATTGTTTGTTTGTGTGTTTGTTAGTTTTTTAGGGAGGGTAGATATTTATATTGTCAAAATTCAGACTCATTATAAAAACCTATCAAGACCTGGGACGAGGTTGGATATTTTTAAAACCTTGCTCTCAGGGCTTGTTAGTTTGTTTGTTTTTTGGGGAGGGGAGATATTTATATTGTTAAGATTCAGACTATATATAAAAACCTATCAAACCCTGGTACGAGGTCAACCTCGTCCCCAGGGGCTTTTGCCTTTTTGACATTGGTCAAGTAAGCGCTCGCTGCTTTGACATAGGCAACAAACCCTGGGGACGACGATGGGGACGAGGTTGGATATTTTTACTATCGTGAATACAGTTACTGAATTTCGCGGGATCTATATACTATATTCAATTTTGCGGATGACGAGGGACAATTTTAATTTTTGTTGGAATTAAAATTCGCTAGTGGCTAAACAAAATAAATTTCGAAGATTAGATAAACAATTTTTTTGCATTTTGCAGAAGTTTGTTTAAATTTTTGGTGAATTTTAAGGTATAACCCTTTTGTGCTTACTTCTAATAAAATGTGGGAGCTTACTACTAACAGACGACTTGCAACTGAGCCATATCAAACCATTATGAATAAAATTTAGTTTCGTCATCCGCTAATCCATATTCATAAAACTAGTCAATAATTCGTAAAGTTAGTCGACAATTCGTAAAACTAGTCAATAATTCGTAAAGTTAGTCAATAATTCGTAAAACTAGTCAATAATTCGTAAAGTTAGTCGACAATTCGTAAAACTAGTCAATAATTCGTAAAGTTAGTCAATAATTCGTAAAACTAGTCAATAATTCGTAAAGTTAGTCGACAATTCGTAAAACTAGTCAATAATTCGTAAAGTTAGTCAATAATTCGTAAAACTAGTCAATAATTCGTAAAGTTAGTCGACAATTCGTAAAACTAGTCAATAATTAGTAAAGTTAGTTTTTTGTACCAACTTTATTGCAAAAAACGATTTTTGGCAACTTTTAAGACAAATCTACATCAAATTGAACACATGCAGCACTAACTGAGGATGTGGTAAATGATTCCGTAACTGGAACTCACTTTGCATGTTAAGTCCATTGTTCATTGTTTCACCTTAAGGGAATTAATTTTCGCGGGAATTAATTTTCGCGGTTTTCGCGGAATTTGGCCATTTCCGCGAAAATAAAATCCCGCGAAAAGTCTGGGAAGGCCTGATCCGCGAAAATAAGTTCCCGCGAATTACGTAGAAAACTTCTAACCGCGAAAATAAATTCCCGCGAAATTTGCAAAAAAAAATCAAATCCTTAATTTTTTAAATTTTTTCCAAATTTTAAAAATACACAAAAATATGAGACAAAATGTGTTTTTTATGTTCAAACTATCTTTAAATGATACATGCTACGTATAAAATATACAATAATCAATCAATAACTATTGTCTTCTTATCCATGTTTTTCTCATTTTGCTTGAAAAATAACTGTCTTATGTCTCTATTTTTTGGTACTTGATTTGACCGCGGATTTGATGATGGTGTATTCTTTTTAGTCTTCTGCTTCTTTCTTTTTGGTTCTATTGGTTCGACGATCTCGGTTTTAATGTCAACATCTTTTGTCAAAAAACATCCAATAATAATTTGGTTTTTCGGTTCGCAATACAATCTTTGAACGATTTCTTTGTAACGATCAAGAACCATATTATTCTAAGATAAAAAACCTTTTAAAATTCATAAATTTTCTTCGATTTCCTTATTTAGAAATGTATACCTAAACTTCGTATTCCCAGTGTTCGATTATATAGAAGTTTTTAAGTGAAAAAGACGTATTCCCTGATTTTACATATCCGCGAAATTCTTTTAAAAGCTTCAACCGCGAAAATTAATTCCCGCGAAATTTTTCAAACTCTTTCAACCGCGAAAATTAATTCCCGCGAAATTTCCTTTGCTGAGAGATCCGCGAAAATTAATTCCCTTTTTTTCCGCGAAATTTAAGGAAGGGTCGTGTCCGCGAAAATTAGTTCCCTAGTTAATTCCCTTAAGGTACAAGTGAATATTAATGGAAAGGAAAATTTTATTTTAACTTTGGTTTCCTTGTTTCTCCCGGCACTTGGTCATAATAACATCCCTTTTACTAAAATCTGGCCTAGCTTCTTACATTTACTTTGTAATCACGGCTACCTCGTTCCAAGGACTCTTTTTACTTTCTTTCTGTTGCGCCGTGTCTCCGAGATATAGCTCAAGCCTCAGGTTTATCTCCGATTATGCGGAATATTCCGTTCGGGTCGAAATAATCAAAGTTTCTGAATGGTTGGCGGGATGTGAACGTAGTGACCAATCTTGTCTCCCGGGCTCTTTTTCTTTCCATGATTATCTAGCCGTCCTGTTTATCTAGCCGGTAACTAAGCAACCTCGTCCTCCTCGTTGCTTAGTTATTACTTTCAGGTTGCTTAGTTACTACTTTAGAAATTACTTCCACTTTTGTCTATGCGGTACACTGCACGTAAAGAAAACGAACTGTTTTGAAGGGTTTAGATCTAAGTTATGCAAGTTAGACAGATATACTACACTGACGGCGACAACTTCTTGTTGGTTGTTCAAACTTTTACACGGGGTCACAGGGAGATATAATGTGGAAGTTATTGTAGTTAAACTTACATTTATACGCTGTGTCAAAACCAATTTTTTCAAGCTGATGTTACGGGAAATACATATTTAAATCGCAGTTACTTTTGTTCCTCAACAAACCTTCAATCTGAAGATAAAAATTCAAGTAAATGGTCCTAATTTGACCTGTATGTAGAAGTAAAGGGTTAATACTCGCAGTAGGAAAATAATTGGAAGGAGGCAAAGTATTAAGCAGGAGCGTCGATTCTGACCACCCTGTTCTTTGAAGTTAGGGGAGTGCCATATACTACCGTAGTTAAAAGCCAAAAAAAAAGGATTCGAGACCCTCTTTAAAATGGCCTAAAAATTTGCTTTAATTTAGATTTTTTTCCATTTTAAATTCCATTTTTTAATTTTAAATTCCATTTTTACTTTTTCCAATTTTCACAAAAATTGTGGGTGCAGGGATGGCACCCCTCGCCCACGTTGCCGCCCTGCTGAAACGTGGGCGTGAATAGTTATGACTTTAGAAGGGTTAGGTATTTGATAATTTGTGAGCATAGAAGTATATCATACGAGAATATCACATTTAAAGAAAACAAATAAACACTTCTTAAACCAGACTGTAGACCTAAAGTTTCCAAAGAAAGGAATGTGATTACAACAGAGCTACAACATTATGTAATTATCAAGCCTTCGCTCTATAAATCGTTTCTTGAACACCGGATATCAGAGTAACAAAGTTTTGATAAGAAACCAAGCAAAGTAGGTCAAGCTCAGGTTTTAATCTCAAAGAGCTTACCTTCGTAGGTAAAAAGAGACGAACATCTTACTTATGGTGAAAGTCGTTCGGGTCAATAATTTTGCCAAGTTTTGACATTTGTTACAGTTGAACTCATGTAATTCGAACTCCTATAATTCGAATAATCATATAAATCGAACGAATTCTCCGGTCCCGTCTGAGTTTACTCTAAAATCCTTATAAGAAAACTCCTATAATTCGAACTCATGTAATTCGAAAAATCATGTAAATCGAACAGTTTTCTTTGTCCCGTGAACAAATTTTTATCATGTAATTCGAATTTTGAAAATTTTCGTCCCTTTAAAGTTCTAAAAATTTTTCAACAATCGAACGTTTCAATGAAATTCGAACTTTTCCAATGATCGAACTTTCTCGTGAAATTCGAATTTATCAACAATCGAACGTTTCATTGAAATAGAATGTTTTAAAAAGCTTTTTGAGTGTTTTTGTTTGTCTGTTACAACATTGATAATTAATAGCGCCGTAAATCCATTAACACTTCCCCACCAAAATTCGGCCGAAAAAAGTCAAACTCCTATAATTCGAAACTCATGTAATTCGAACAAATTTTGAATCCCCTTGGAGATTCAAATTACCATGAGTTCAACTATATTGGTAAAATAAACTGAGTGAAAAGAGAGAAAAATGATAAATGATATACATTGTGCGTCGAAACTTTTAAATTTTATATTATTCGCAGACGATACTAATATCTTTTTCTCACAAAGGGATATCAGCACTCTTTTTGAAATAGTTAACAGAGGATTAAAGCATTTAGAAGAATGGTTCAAAAGCAATAAACTTTCGTTAAATGTAGATAAAACAAAATATACTCTATTTTACAAAATTTCTAAAGTCGACGACATACCTCTTAAGTTACCTAATTTAATTTTAAATAACATAAATATTAAAAGGCAATCATCCATGAATTTTTTAGGTGTTTTGTTAGATGAAAATCTAACATGGAAACAACATATCCAAATTATTGAAAGTAAATTTCTAAAAATATCGGTTTAATTTTTAAAGCTAAACCCTTTTTAAATTTTACCTCTTTAAAAAACTTATATTTTTCCTTTGTACATAGTTATATAACGTATTGTAACGTTGTTTGGGCAAGCACAAACCAGTCTAAATTGAACAAACTCCACAATAAACAGAAACATGCTTGTCGCACAGTGTTCGGTGCAAATAGATACACACCCTCTGACCCTTTATTTAAGAAACTTGGAGTTTTAAATATCTACAAACTTAACATCCATCAAGTCTTGTTTTATGTTTAAGATAAATCCGCTTCATGCCCGTTAGCATTTGCTGATAAATTTTCCGTTATTCAACATAAGTATGACACAAGGTACTTGAAAGAAAACTTTGTTATACCAAAAACTACTCTGAAAGTGAGTAGCTATTCCATAAAAAATAGAGGACCACTATTGTGGAACAGAATTTTAGACAATAATTTTAAAATGAATATTAGTTTAGAACAATTTAAAAAAGTTACAAAGTCTCATGCTCAAAACTGACAATGATGTAACTCAATTTTTTTAATCGTTTTATCCTAGTTTAATTCAATATTTTTAAGTTTTTAACACATTATAAACTGTAAATAGCTGAACCAACGGGGCTTGATGATAAGACGGTCCACGTCTTCTACTTGCTCCAGCCAATGTTTTTATAATTTTAGTAGTAACTGATTATTTGTATTCTTTTTAACGGCGAAATATATCTTATCTATCAATAACAAAAAAACCTCTTGCTCAGGGGTTCTGGCCTTTTTATTTAACATTGCACCCCCCCGGCACTGTTAGCCGTCAAATAAGCGCTTTAGCGGCTATGACACACGAATGTTGTACAACAGTGTTTTTGTCCTACTGGTAAATTGTTAGCTAGCCATCCGGGCATTTGTGGGCATCGCCGTCTGTTTATGCTGCCCTGGGTAGCAACCAAAGGCGAAATAGTAGTCTATGGTCATCCTTCTTTAGTTACAAAAAAATGTTAAATTTGCTTTTATATTAGGCGACTAAAACAACATAATAAAGAGTGAGGTCAATATCGATGACGTCATAATCTTATGCGTAGGCGCTTTTTTTTCCCTTAAATTCGCGGTTTTGAACGACCGGTGACGAGGCAACAAACCCTGGGGACGAGGATGGTAGCAAAATGCAGGCTTTAGGCAAAGAAAGTGGTTCAAAACTCAATCTTAAAAATTTGAAATGGACGGATTTACGGCTTATCGCATGAATTTTCTACCGATTCGGGAGGAGGTGTCAGCAATAACTACACTGCGTCTCAGGAGAAAATCTTAATTTTCTCTTTACAATGTGTATGATGATTAGTCGCATTTAAAGTAACAAACTTGACCTAAAACGTGCAAAAAACACCATTTTTTGTGTCTGTTAGCTCCAAATCAGTCCATAAATTGCTATTTCGTTCAGAACCCATTCTTGCGTTTGATAGCTTTTCAGTAACTTAGCTAGCTGGCCAGCACAAATCAAAATGAACCGCTTCAAAACTACGAATGCGGAAAATGCAGGTCAAATACTTAGAAGCTACGGGACCGATGAATTTTCGCATCGTCGCTTAAAATAATAACCTGTAGAAAAAATCGATTACCGGTTTTTCGGAGAAAAATATGTTACGCAATTGCTGCAAACGGGAGAAAATTAAATGGAAAGAATATTACCGCCGTGCGTTATAAAAAGGCCAATTGGATCGGATTATTTCGACAAATCCGATCGGAATAACCGGACCCACCAGCGAGTTTCGTAGAATTGTGTATTTTGCAGTATGAAGATTTGTTCACTTAACAGGGCTTTTTTGAGCTCTAAATGACTTTGTCAAACTATAAATAACTAGAAACGAACATACAATATTTTTCCCCAATGTAATCACAGTAGATTATGACTTAAAATGACTATTAGATAAAAAACAGGAATAGATAGTGTCTTCCTTTTACCATTCCGTAAATTACATAGTGCGTCGCGATCGGTCTTTTGCAAAACAATCCTTCACCGAAGCCTTTTATTTTGCCTGAGATCAGAGGAGTAAAGTATGAATTCATTATCCATCGTTATCTTTGTCGTCCTTTACCTTGATATGTTATGGGCTAGAAAATGTACTTCCGATGGTCTCCTTTAATATGAAATAACATATTGTACCAAAATTATTCAAACTTATTTCCTAACAATGCACCTTATAATTTTCATGTTTTCTTGGCATATTCTACACGATGCGTAAACACAACAGAATCTTTTAATATTTAGATGGCCAAAGCAGCACATACTCCGAGAAACAAACTTCTTCCTGGAGGAGTCAGTCGTCTCAGTCGAACTGCTGTGTACAAAAAACGTGCTTTGTACAAAAGAAAGAAGGTTCCAGTTAAAGCTAAAAAGGTAGAGGGACAAACAACAAAAACCAAACCAGTTGGTGGTGATAAAAATGGCAAAGAACGTGTTGTTCCCACACAAAAAGGATCAAGATTTTATCCGACTGAAGATGTTAAAAAGCCTTTGAAGAATAGGAAGAACCCTACGATTTCCAAATTGCGTACTTCATTAACTCCTGGAACTATTGTTATTCTACTTGCTGGAAGACACAGAGGAAAGGTATAAATATTTTTGTGCAGCAAGGGACAGCTGTAGCTACATGCTAAAAGGGAGAATACTAAACAAGCCTGAACAATTTACATTGATCTCAAAAAGATTCGGCTAGAAAAAATTTGCTGTGTCTTCATGGATGGCAGCCGGCCAATGATTTTCCATATTCGGCGATTCGGTTCAGCTTTGTTGCCATAGTGATGATTGACATTTGGCTTAATTGACGAATCACATTTGTGCTACATCCGCCATTATTAAAATTTCGCTGGGTGAAAACAAACCTAGTTCGTAGGGGGGAGAATGCTAAAAAATGTGAAAGTTGAAGACTTATTAGCCAACGAAAGGTAATCACAATAAAAATCTGTCTGGAAATGATTCTTAGGTATCTAGATTTTGCTCTAAAAAATTATCTTTGCTCAAACTTTCTAACATTGTTCTTAAAACTCCAAAATGTGTCTAGCTCTGCACTCTCTTCACCTAAAATACGGAAACTTTTCACCTCCAAAAAAATTGTTATGACGAACCGAATCGCCGAATACTAAATGGCTAGCAGCTGGAAATACATCAACACCAGTCAATGAGTCTTTATACCAATATGCTAAATTATTGACAAATTAAATTATTTGTTTCTTAATTTTAAAGATTATATAACTATAAACGTACTCTAACAATTATTTTTAATCAATGAGTCTTTATACCAATATGCTAAATTATTGACAAATAAAATTATTTGTTTCTTAATTTCAAAGATTATATACCTATAAACGTACTCTAACAATTATTTATAAGTGAAGTAGAAACTGGCAGAAATAACTCAAGAATTAAAGTTTAATGCTTTATTTTCTAAATATAACACACTAAATGTTCATGAATTCTCTTACAAATTACACAATACCAATTAGTCTTTTTAAGAATTAAGGTGGTGCAAATGAGTTTTTAAGAATTAAAGTGGTGCAAGTGACACCACATTAACCATCTTTAGCATGCCACGCTTGCTTCAAATTAAAACAAGCTCTTTGCCAGGCACTCTTCAAGTTTACGTCTTAGAAAACAAAATTACATTCAAAAATTAAAATGTGAAATGTGAAATCAAGTGATATTATAAACTTTAAACCTTACCAATTGGCTGACTGCCAGCCACGCAAACAGTGTACAAAAGTTTGAGTGAAATATATTTGCCAAAATTTAGGATTGCTTTAGCGTTTCTCACACCACACTTTTTGAAAGGATTGATTTTCTCTTTTGATTTTATGGTATTTTAATTATAAAAATTTTGACAAAAGGGAAAAAAAGACGAGCATTAAATATTTTTATGTTTGCTTTTTGTGTTTTTTTGTTTTTGTTTTACGGTTTCCTTTTCTCAAATTTGACTGAGATTTAGCTAGGTCTGAAAATTATACTCTCAGAAAATTGCCAACGCTGCGTCAGGAAACTTGCATTTTATGTTAGCAATTCATTTTTTGTTTTGAAATTGCGTTCTCTCACAAGCAACAGTTAAATTTTGCCAGAAATGTGGTAAAAAATTCTGGGTTTCATTAACATCCAAAATAAAAACGAAAATATGTTTTGGTCAACATGTCATCCACATTGGCAATATTTGAGTTAGAAGTTACTTTTTACCTCTGTGGTAGGACATCAAAAGCAACAGGAGCATATTTAAATTATTCTAACCAGTGTCTTAAGCTGTACACAATAGAAGCAATAGAACAAAAAGACAAAAAAAATTGTATATGAAAGGGTCATTGGAATCTTGCGAACCAAGTTAAATTTAGAGAATCGATTAGCTTTATATAATTCTATGTTCTAGCTGTTCTTTACTGTTCCATGTTGTTCTCAGGTTTTCCATGTTTCAGGTTGTTCTGCATTTTCCAGCCTTTTGTGTACAAAAATATGTTTAAATGAAGCATGGATGCAAAGTTGTCAAACAGCTAGCCGTTGGTTAGTTGCTCACCTTGTTGTTACAAATCTGTATGTATAACTTTTCTTATTCTAGAGAGTTGTGTTTTTGAAACAATTACCAACATCTGGACTTTTATTGGTGACAGGTATGATGTTTTTTATTATTTACATTGCTGAACAGAAGCTGTTGAAACATTAATACTAATACTAAACATTTTATGGGTCCAACCCTACCACAATGCTTTGAATAAATGCTTTATTCCAGTATAGCCCAGTGTTTTTATGTTTCGAACAAATGCCCTAAATAATTAATTCTGGCTTAATTAAATCTCAATTTTAATGCTGTCTCAAAAATTTTCCCACCACTTAACATTGACATAAATGTGTCATTATCCCCAAATTTGATCTTAAATTATAAAGAAATTTATAAATCACAATGCAAAATATTTTTTTGCGTTTTACATATTTTCTTAAAAAATTGAAGTAATAATAGTTCATTTCTTCGTTTTACCCATGAATCGCTGAAAGTTATTCTTGCAAAAAATCCAAAATCGCCTATTTGCAAAAAAAATTTAACCAAAATTTCGCGATTGTTTGCCTTGTGAAAGTTATTTCGCAAAAGTTTCTAACTTTTAAGTAACTGTAATGTTTTTGAACTTCTTAGAAAATTGTCAATAGCATGTGAAAGTTCATGTGTTAGTTAATTTTTAATGTTATTTTTGATACATCAAATTTTTTTTTAAATTGTTGAGCTTGAACTTTTCATCAGTTCCCTTTAGAGTTTGGAATTATATAGTGAAAATTAGCTTGAAGTCCCATAGAAATTATTTATCAAACTGTCTGTCTGTCCACAGGAAATTTTTGATTTGAAATGTTTTATAGCACTGCACAGCTTTCTAGCCGACAGTACCAAGCTTTTTTCTTTCTGTAGGACCTTACAAAGTTAATGGTGTTCCTCTTCGACGGGTACCACAATCATATGTCATTGCAACACAAACGAAAATTGATATCTCGAAATTGACCATTCCAGACCGTGTAACAGACGCCACTTTTCAACGTCAAGCGAAGAAAAAGCGAACTTCTGATGGTATGTTTGAAGACTCCACTGAGGTAAGCACATGTTAAGTCTCTCGTCATGTTAAGTTCACACCCCCAGAATAATTAGCTGGATGTCTCTTCTTACTTTTGAGATGCCAATATAAGATAAGTGCACGTCACTACACCACCTCCTTAAGGAAATTTGGTGGAAAGTATATTTTTTTTAAAAAAAAAGAACAAAGAAAGTTGATTTTCCCTTCTTCAATCAGCATCGTTTTTTGACAACGGCAATATAAACTTAGGTAAAAAAAAAAATGTTAGTCGTCCTCGAATATTAAAAAAATCGGATTCCGATTTTTTTAAATTGGTGGGAATTTAATTTTGCGGATTTTGAATTTTGCTATTTCTCTTTCTGCTAAAAGTATCCCTCAATGTATCACTATTGTTTTTCTTTAACAGAGCTACAAGCCTAGTGAAGAAAAAAAGGCTGATCAACAAGCCGTTGATGATAGCGTTCTAGCAGAAATATCGAAAGAGCCAAATCTTCGCAAATATATGCAACAGCTGTTCACCCTAAGAAAGGGACAATATCCTCATGAAATGACTTTTTAATTCGGCAAAATACACAGGAAAAGTAGCGCAGTGTTTTTATTTTCATTATGTCTACCTTTGCGTCCTGTTTGTAACGGCCTTCGAGGGATCTACTATTTTCCTTATCGTACCTCTTTCTGCCTTATCCATGTAGCCCTTTCCATGCTATCTCTTAGCGCTTTACCGAAGTGTGACGACAACACACTTGACACTTTACTCGCACTAATTTTCGCGTGTATTAATTTCGCGCATGGTACAAAAGTTCCTTATTGCGCAAAATTTTTAGTACAGAAACAAATTGGTTGTGGAAAGGCTTTCCAATGACTAAGTAGTCCACTAAACCGGGACCAGATTTTTTAAATTTTTCCTGATGATATCTTACCAGTGCGATGAGTGTAGTTTTAACTAAGGCCATATTTGATTCCTAACCTCATAAAATTCTGGAACAATTTTTTATCTAATACGTCTTAAAATGCATCTTATCCACAAGCAGAATGAAAGAAAATTAAAGTCTTGCTTAAAAAAATCTGGAACTTGATTGGTTATTCCGTTAATTCTTTTCTGACAAATTATTTACCGTTTCGTTGTGTCAAAAAATATGTGCGGAAAAGAAAAGGTTAAATTCAGTTCGACTTAAATTTCGTTTCGCGAAGAATAATTTTTTCCACCGTGACACCATTAAATTTGAAACTACGCGTGCAAATTATTCTTATAACTAGTTTGCGAAATAATTGATCATGCGGCTTGGAAAACATTGTCCGACCTTCATATTTTCGTCTTCTCTCTACCTTTAAATTTTTCGGAAGTGGGTGACGATACCCTAGTCCCCAGAATTGGTTTGTGTAAAATGATTACGAAATGACTGAAAAGTAGCTATACTTACAAACGTTTTCCGCCGGGGATAGAATTTTTACACCGGAGAAATGTTCAATGACTGTGCTTACCGTCTTCTCCAATATCAAAAAGACAAAAACCCTACAATCGTGGACAAAAATATTGAGACTAAGGCAGTTGAACAGTGCTTGTCACATTCTTTAGCACACCGAAATAATTAACGTCGGGGACCACGAAGGCCCCGAAATTCGTGATTAATGTCCTTGCTGACGTCAGCAGCAATTAGCACATTTTAAGAATTTCGTATTTACCAAATAACCTAAGATCCGAACTGAACATTGACAAGTTCATGATGTGTGAATCTAATATAGAATGAGCCTACGCAATTACTTGTGGTGGCGAACTTCGAAATTCGTTGTCTTGTCCCAACATATTGTGACCACGATTGTAGGGGCGATGCTGCTAGTTTTAGCCGCAGGTAAAACGTGCTGGGGTCAAAGTTCTACTAAATTCTACAGTTTCCACGAAACAAATTTACAAGTGACTAAATTCAGGCCAGTAAGATTAGTACATTTCTGACAGTACATCAACGATGACAAGATACAGGTGAAGAAACATTAAAAGCAATTCTCACGTCCTACCAGTAAAAAAGTCAGATAAAAAAAGTCGGTAAGAATTTAGATTTAGCTATTTTTTCCAAATAAATTTTATCAACAAAGTTACTTTTGCAGACTAATTGGTAAAAGAATTTATAAAAAACATTTTTTTGCAAAAGCACTATGTGAAAGAAAAATGGATGATA
>JASGCC010003202.1:0-24889 GCA_030067915.1 Hydractinia echinata | reverse complement strand
TATGTGTATATATCAACTTTTTGGACTTCTTAATCATGAAGAAACCGTATTATAAATATTAACCCTATTCAAGACAAGATTTTTTGGAGGAGTATGAAAAGCCAAGGAAGGAGGAAAACGTTAGTTTCCCCACTATGACTATAAAATTGACTTGCTATGTCTATTGCTTAACCCTATTCGGTCCGGGGGGGGGGGCGGATTCCGCCCCCCCTGACGGTTTTTTTTAATAACTCATTATTGCTTTGTTTTATGGCTATGATACTTACTGAGTTTTATTATTTATCTATTAGACACCTGCATGCGAAATTTTTAGGTCCCATACCTTTCAGAGGCTTTGATATTGGCCATTACTCGAAACTACCCCTAAAAATCTCTATGAAATCCTTATAATGGGGAAAATATAATAACTCCTGTTAGGATTATCCTTAGAACTTGAAACTTTCAACACAACTTTGTTTCATCAAGAAGAATCATTTTGCATAATTTAGACACGTGACTAATCCGATTTCCCGATTTTGTCGGGTTTTAGCCAAAAATCGGGAAAAACCGGATTTTTGGGAAATTTTTGGCAATTTTTTATGCGATCCATGTAAAAACCGGAAGATATATTAAGAAACTTTTATTTAGCTTTCAGAAACTTCAAACAGAATGTAAAAATTCGCTCTAGAACAAAAGTAATTAAATTTTAAGCAGATAGTGGCATTTTTAACAAATTTCAAGCTTCTGATGACGTCACAGAAAATGTGCTGACGCAAGCAAAAATTTATTGCCGCCATTTTGTTCCTTTTATGACGTACTATAAGTGTGCCAAGTTTGATTCCATTTGAACAACCCTACCCCCCCCCCCCCCCCCGGTCACAGTATGTTCGAAAAACCCCGGACCGAATAGGGTTAATGGTAATTAATTAATTAAGGAAACAGTTGGGAATACTTGAGAAATCGCAAACCTCTTTTACACTCCGTTGAAGTTTCTATCCTTCTTTTTTTTAGCACGATGTGATGCGATTTTTATTATTTCTTAAAGAATTAAAATGCGAATACAAATAAAATTTTACTTTATCGTTTAAGTTCAAATTCTTCTTGTTAGGGAACTTCAAAGACGTCGAGTTTATGTACTGTCAATTCCAGATAATGTTAACACAGAAAATTTCAAATACGGTTGTAAAACAACCTCATCCCCAGGACTATTTACTTCTCAACGGCGCTGCGCTTTCTGATAGTTCTAGCGAAATAGGTGCTAGGTCGAGCTTGGGTTGTAGAAAAGCTGGTAAAACAAGAGAACACAGCATATTCGCATATTTTTTTATTTCAACTCGAAAAATTCTCGAGAATAAGAAAAGAACTCTACATCTTATGGATATTACGGTTTCATACCGCGCAGGTCTGGGCACTAGGGAAGCACTTTGTACTACAACTCTAATCTATCTTGCTACCTATTATCATATTCTTTTTTCGGTCATAAAAACACGATCAAACAAGAATTAAAATGCCAAATCGAAAAGAGAGCCTAGAAACTGCCAATTAAAATAGGTAGAATAAAGTGACACAGTAGTAGTATAACAACCTCTTTCCCAGGTTCTTTTATGCCTAACTGCAAATATACGCGCGTAGATAAGACCATATATTGGTTATTTGAAAATAGTGAGAAATCATCCTCGCTACCAATGACTTGGAGACGAGGTTGGTAAAAGTACCAACTGTTAGGAGACAACAATATAGTTAAAGAAAACAAAAAGATAAAATAAATGGAAGTTGGTAGCAAAACGATCATTAAGTATTCTCTTTTGTTTCAACATTTGCCGCCTCAATAAAACTCTGTTGTTATAAAAACATAGGCAAAGACAATATAAGTATTTCTTAACATGTCTCACTACTATTTATTCATCCTGACCTTGGGAGCCTGATCTAGATCGAACAAAGTGAGAAGTTGAAAACACACTAAGTACAGAGTTTTAACTCACGATTACGCAGCCCGGGGGTACGTCTTATTGTCTCCCCTCGTGGCTAAGATGATTAAAACCAAAGGTTAGAAAATTTTGAAAATTTAAAGGTTTAGATGATGTAAGAACAATGTGAATTATGTTGTATTAAATCAATAAAGCAATTGTCCCTCTACACCCCACCCCTGAATTTGCACTTTACGTTTTTCTTGAAAATGAGGGTGTGGGCGATTTTTTTAAGGGGCGTATACGGTACAACACAGGGACGGATACAGGTTTAAAAAGTCCTTAGTCCTTATCAGACACCTATAAGAATAAATTGGAAGAAAAAACAACATAAATCTAGCTACTTTTTCATAGCAGCTGGTATTCCAAAATATTGTTTTTAAAAAATTTGAAGGGTTAAATTGATAACCCATAAAAATCTTCTTTCTTCTTTCTTGCACATCAGGTAATGTAGAAAACCATGGACAAATAGAATCTAAACTACGAAAACTTCTAGATTTTTTTTAGGAAAAACAAAATTGTCATTACATTTCTTATATAATTCTTATATAATTCTTCTGGCCTAAGACCTTTACATTTGTCCCTATATCCGGCAACATCCCATTCATTTATTGAAGAAGTGACAAGAGATGAGCTACCTGCTTTTGATGATGATTCTGAGGAAAATGAAGGAAATAATAAAGGCTTTTGGGACAAAAAGGATACAGGGGAAGATTAGCAGGGGAAGTAAAAGTAGAAGAATTTTTGACAAAAACTTGGCTAGCATTGGAAGTAGAAATGGAAACTGTTATACTATTTTTAGAACTATACGTGGTGGAACTATTTATTGAATCAGTACTATTTATTTTAATTATCGGCAAATTGTTTTGTGTGGACATACTTTTTACTTTAGGTAATACAAGTTTATCGCTGCATTTATCGGTCCAAAATGATTGTTTGCTTGAATCACTAGCAAAACCACAGTTTTTTTTACAAGTTTTTTTTTTTCATTGGAAAAAGATTTACCCTTCTACTATGATTTAACAAACGTATGCAGGGAACAAAATGGTTTGGCTTATAATTTTCACCTGTTCTGGATACATAACCATGCTCTATGCCAGAAGCTATGTTTTCATTGGGGATTTGAACTTTCTCCGCAAACAATAACGTATAACATGTTTCACCACATTCGGGGTATGCTACATTTATATTGTGATTAATGACAGTAGAAAGGTTAAGTATGTCAAGAAAAATGCGGAAAATTTATTGTAGGTAATTTTGATAAATCACCAATGCGGGAGTTAAAAATCTCTTTCATCAAATCAACATTTCTACTTAAAAAAGCACTAGTCACCTTGTCAGACATGGTTTTTGAAGCCATGTTTAAAAAGAAAGAACCTTTTTTTACAGGGGTAATTGTATCCAGCGGACTGCTAAGTCACTAAACTGGTAATTCGATTTGCATCCTTAAGGGCGGCTACCTTTTTTTTCACTCAAGTATCGTGCCACACAGACTATATATGTCTATGTTGCAGGTTTGCTCAACTCTGTAAATATGTATGACTTTGACCGCCGTAAGTAACACTACAGGTTAACAGAACCACAGACTATATTCGTCAAAATAATCACGCAGCATGCAAATTAAAATAGATA
The DNA here is from genome assembly GCA_030067915.1 of Hydractinia echinata. Taxonomy (NCBI): domain Eukaryota; kingdom Metazoa; phylum Cnidaria; class Hydrozoa; order Anthoathecata; family Hydractiniidae; genus Hydractinia; species Hydractinia echinata. The sequence goes on along the minus strand of JASGCC010003202.1, from coordinate 21,311 downwards.
CAACGCACAGACGTGGCCCTGCGACACTCTGAGCCGTTCGTCCCCTATCTTATATCAGCTCCCGCTCGTCGGGGCACGTTGTTTCATAAAAAAAACTTTACGCGTTTGTGCCCCTCTCGATTGACATCGTCACGTTTTACAGGTTTTACCTTCGTCACTTGACGTATATGACGTGGTATGTATCCGCCCCTGCAACAGTTGCTGTAACAAAGACAATATTTCCCTTCGTTTGTCTTCAATAAAACTCGTTTCTTCAGACTGTCCTTAAAATTTTTTATCCCTACAGGAAAACCAGCCCAGCCTTTTAACATGAATTCAGAAAAATGGTGGAATTACGACAATAAAAAAGTAAACAGAATTTTATGTAGGAATATAAAATTTCTTTGTAAAAAAAAGCCTGCTTGGACACATACCCAATAATAGTGTCTCAAAATTTTGTTGCGGTATATAGCGACGCTGTAGTTTGTTCTAGCCAAATGCAGAGTCATACAGCTTACCACTTTTCAACAATTGTATTCTTAAATTTTGGATCAAATGACACTCTAGTAAAAGCAATATCCTGAGTTGGTAGTGATGGAGTTTTTAAATAGTTAATGGTACTATACTTCACACATGTAATTATGTTGTCACAAAGTCATAATTGCGTGTAATCAGCAAGTAATTAACAGCTTAGTATTTCTTTACCTTGCGCCACCCTCGTTCCCAGGGTTTTCTCCTTTTAATATCAAAAAAGGCAAAAATCCCTGGAAACAAGGGTTTACCTTGCGCCAACCATCGTTTTAGGGTCATTCTTCTCCATGTTTGGAGTTGAGTAAATCAGCTCTGATAGTCTAGGGGAGCGCTTTGTGTCCCAGACCCTCCTAAGTGGGGTCTGGAACAAAGTCCCAGAAACTTTAGCTATTTACCTTCGCGAGTACAATCGCCAGTAATTATCTAAAATAGAAATCGAATCTCGTATTCTTTTATAAAAACATTGACTATGATATTTTTATGAGTTAAGACCTCCTTATTTCCTTTATTATATACTCGGAGCCTGAACTTTCACATAAAATAAGAACAATCCAGGATATGGATTTTCTTACATTTTTTCTCAAGCTATGAATATTGTTCTTTTCTTTTCACCTACAACAAATACGAACTACTATTCATGTTGGCGCGACTACTAATGGATACAATTATAAAGCTGCGTCGTTAGCAACAATTTTCTGATATATACACACAAATACCAGAAAATTTTAATATTAAAAAATCCATGAAAATAGGAACAAATGAGGCCAAATACTGAGTGTTCTTACTTTTAGGAATAAAATATGAACAAATCAGAACAACTAGCCCCAGGTCAACTTCATTCCCAGGGCATTTTGCTTTCTTGCTAAATTTGGTTGCAGCGAAAAGGTTGTTGGCCGCTCCGTAGTAGTAGTAGGGACGAGGTCGCCCCAGGTCAAATTTTGCTGGTTCTTATAAAAGGCAAACCCAGGGGACGAGATTGAGTGTCTATTGTTGTTAACTGAGTTATTCTTGAAATAAAGAAGAAGAATTTTAGGAAAAAAAGAAAGAAATGTTTTTTGACAACTTTAGAAGATTGTTTCCTAGAAATAGGAAAGCCGGTGTTGAAATGATGGTGCGCTTAAAGCAGGCAGGTGGAGAACAAACATACAAGCGGGAAGATAGCTTTGATTTAATTTGTGGGAGTTTCAACACAACAAAGGTTAAAGATGTCTCTAGCTAACTGGCCAACAACGTGTGCAGAACTTTCTGCTAGCTTATATCTTCTTTCCGGCTGGTTCGGCACTGGAACCACCAAATGTTGTAAAAAATCAAATTTTTGATGATCCTAGGACTTGGAAAATCTAGCTATAGTTACTTATACTTCTGATACTTCTGATAATCTTTTTTTAAGTAGGGTCACGTCTGTCGTTCACCTCAACGATATCTTCTTGTGCTGCTCCAGTACCTGAAAGAGGTAGTGGAATAGATGCAGCATTTTTAAGTACTGTCAGGAGACTGTTGTTCAGGTCTTGATTTTGTTGCATATTTAAGACCTGGGGCTCATCAGGTACAGTCTGGAGAAAATTGTCAAGATAGGTTTTGAACTTTCCTACTGTGCATCCAGTTAGGTCTCTAAGCATTCTGGGAAGAGAGTTAAAGAGCCTGGGTGCTTGATAACGAAAGGATGAGTGCAGAAGGGAGAAGTGACTTCTGCTGGCAGATGACATCACTTCTGGGAGTTTGCAGACTCTTACTCTACATAAGTGTTGTGTGGCATAAAACAGGATGAAGAAGGAAATTTGGTGCAAAGCATTCTAGTAATTTCTACAAGTAGATAATTTGAGATCTATCTCTTCTTCGTTGTAATGAGTATATTCTGTAAGACTTTAAATTATTCCAGTAATTTTTTTATCAGAACCATAGATTTTGCGCAAAAAACTTGATTAAGTACTGATTCAAGTGATTTCACAAGGTACTTCGAAGAAAGTGACCATAACTGCAAGCAATACTCTAGATGGGGTACAACTAGTGATCTCCATAGTGTAAGCATTACAACTGGTTCTCTTGATTGAAACACTCAAAGGATTAGCTAACCATTTATTTTATACGTGATTGCCTCAAATCAGGAATCTAACTCGGAGTTGACTATTACCCTGTGAATTCCTACCGCTATTTTGCACCCTATTTCCAGAGCTAAATATTGCATATTTTACCTAGCTACACAGCTTTTTGTGCAATAAAATCTAGCTAAAGCCACAGACCGTTGTGGTACAACGGTCAGGAAGAACCAAGATAATTATATGGTAGCTAAAGATCTTTTTACTTAGATATCCATTTTTTTTTGTATTGACTGTATTTAAGGCTTCTTTATGTTCTTTGCGTCTGAGTATGTGTTTGAATTCTTGAATTCTTATTTGAAATTGGTTGCCAAGCCCTCTTGTTTAATTGAGGATAAAAACTCTGACTTGTTTGAAAGTGGATGTCAATATTGTTGGTGCAAATGTTTGTCAACTTTAAACTTCTCCTTAGTTGACATTGCTTACACATGTGCAACAACATGAAAAGGAATTCTTGTTGATTTACTAGCAATCATAACAAGCACTTCAAGGACTTCTAAACATGACCACCATCATATGTTGGAGTTTAATATTCTTTTAATTGAATTTAATTATGTAACTGTTAAAAATCATTCAGGTGAGGCTAAACATGTAACATTTTTAGCGTAACCAGTGTAGAATCATATAATTCAAAGATTAAAATGTTACTGTCACATCTAAAAACATTATTTTTTTAAGAGTTGTTATTGTGATAATAATTAAACTTTTTGGGACAATTTCTTTTAAAAATATGTTACAAACTGACAACATTTTATTAGTTAGGAAACTGAAGCCTACTACTTTACTCTAGCATTAAAGGGGCTACGAAACGATTCATAAGCTCAATCCCTGCACATTCTGAAGAATTGAATGTAATATTAACCACATAGACGTATGTTTACCTATGATCACAACGATTATTTTGTGACGGCCTACTTCTTAGCCAGGAATGAGTGATCAAGGAAAACGTTAATATATACCCCAAATAAATATTATTTCCATTTCTAGTAAGTTATAGATCTTTTCAGGAAAGTAGTAACTGGTTCTGGACTTTGAATTAATTCAAAAAAAATTTAAAAGCTATTTTTTTTCTCGATAAGGCAGGCCTATCAATGAGAAAATAGCACCCGAGCAATAAATCGCTCTCCCGAGGTTACAATAATTTAAACTGGGCGAGCAATCTGAATAAATAGAATAAGTTTATAAACGCATATTTTATCACAAAGTCTTTTTATCTATTTTACTGCAAATAATAAGAAAGAGAACATTCATTTCCATGTGTGATGAAGTGATATTGCTCAGCCAGAAAAACGTTTTTTGGAATTGAGGGAGCAATTAATGGCTCAGCTAGTTTCTCATTTCTCAGAATTGGGTGAGCCTTTGCGTGAGCAAGAGCAATTGCTCTTTATTATTATTATTATTGTTATTATTATTATTATTATTATTATTTAAAAATGTTTATACCGGATAAAAACTTCAGTTGTAAAAACTGCTATAAATGTTTGTCCTGCGTCAATGTGTATATGTGCGTATGTGTCGAAATTAGTAAAATAAGTAAAAAATTAGTAAAATATATATATATAAAAATTATCAGTTAAAACAAAATTTCAAGGTTGAATAAGTAAGGAAAAGGGAACTTTGGGAAAATTTGAAAAGGAAAATCAAAGGCACCACAGATGATGAAAGAAAAAAGTGGACTGCACAGAAAGAGGCAGGCTAAGTAAAATGTTAACAGACACAAAAAACTTCAAAAATCATGATCATTTAACAAACTCTTAAATCCTTGAATATTTTCTTCGCGTTTTATATGCGAAGGGAGCTCATTATATAATTTTGCTCCAAAATAATAAAATGACTTCTTGCTGTTGAAAGTTTTACTTTAGGAAGTTTTACTGAGGTATTCGAGCTTCTTGTGTTTACTTGGTGATTCACTTTTTCAAAGTAGTTTTCGAAGTTAGCACAATCATTCCCATCCAAACACTTCCTCACGAACATGCACGACTGTTTCAACATCTCGCTGTAAATATACGTAATTTTAACTTCGTGATCACCGACAATGCGTCTTGCTCGATTTGTAAGGGATTGCAGTTTGTCAATTTGACCATTGGTGAGATCAGAATGAACTATCGAACAGTAAGTAAAAACAGGTAGAATCATCAACCGATAGATCATTCCAGCTACTTTTGAAGTGATGTTAGGTCTAATTCTTTCAAGCAGTCTAATTCTCGAACTGGCTTTTTTGTATGATCTATCAAACTGCTGGCTGAAGTTTAGTGTACTGTCAATTAAAATTCCCAGATATTTGTAAGAGACAACATGGTTGATTTGAGTGTCTCTATAATTAACAGTGAAGTCATCAGTATTTAGCGATAAACGTTTAGCTGTTCCAATAAGCATGACTTCAGTTTTACCCTTTTTTAGATTGATTATAAGTTCATTTAAATCTAAGTATGAAGATATATTTGAAAGTTCTTTTGTAAGGGTTGACATGACCACTGATTTATTTGAGTGTGAAAAGTAGACAACAGTGTCATCTGCGTATTTTATCACTCTACAATTTTCTAATACGTCAGGCAGATCGTTGAAAAATATTACGAATAACAATGGCCCCAAAATTGAGCCTTGTGGAACACCATTGAACACTGGCATTGAAGATGATAAGCTGTTCTTTATTGACACAGACTGATGTCTCTGAAAGAGATAATCAGTGAACCATGACAGTTCATTGTCTCTGACACCGTAACTTTTGCAATAAAACAGCATGACTTATAGTGTCGAACTCTTTAGTTAGGTCAATAAATACAGCTCCCGTTAACTTTCCATTATCAACTTCCTTTCTGATTTTGTCAACAAACAATGTCGCCGCGGTCGATGTAGACCTATTTGATCGATATCCAAATTGAAACTCCGATAAGAGTTGGTTGGCTTCGAGATATCCGCTTAGCTGGGTATGGACTGCCTTTTCGAGTACTTTTGAGAGGGCTGGTAAAACAGAAATCGGCCGGTAACTGTCTGGTTTGTTAATATCACCTGACTTATAGACGGGTGTTATTTTAGCTGATTTCCAGATATATGGTACTTGTCCAGTTCTCAATGATAAATTGATGATGTGGAATAGTGGTTTGCTGATGATATGTGCACAGTCTTTAAGAAGCTTGGTTGGTAACTCATCTAATCCAGTGGCTTTTTTTGTTTTAAACGATTTTATCTCTTTTTCAATATAAAGCTTAGATACATATTCCATTCTGAAAGTTTTAACAGTTCGTTGAGCGATGTAATGCGGAGTCTTCCAGACATAGTAATTTAATAAAGATACACTAGATTTTAATGTCTTCACTATTGTCGAGAAGTAATCACAAAACGTATTTGCCTTTGCAATATTTTCTGCCTCGTTGCACGTGGTTGTAGCGAAATTTGCTTTACTCTTCGTTGGAAACAAATTTTTTATGATGTTCCAAAATTTCCTTGGATTCAAGTTGTTCTCTTGTAATAGGTTCTTATTATATTCTTCTCGGCTACGTTTAATGTTGTTATTGCATTTGTTCCGTAGAGTTTTATACAATTTCCAATCCTCAGCATTGTTGTGCTTTCTAGCTTTTCGGAGAACCTGGTCTCTACGGTTCATTACTTTTTTATTTTCGTGAGTGATCCAAGGACAAGGTTTTCCTTTCAATTTTTTAGTAAACTGTGGAGCGTGTTTGTCAAAAATCTCCTTCACCGATTGTTGAAGAAATATAATGCAGAGTTTACATCACTGCTTTTGTAAACTGGACTCCAGTCAATGTTATCAATGTCATTACACATAGCTTCAGAACAATAGTTATTGTAATTTCTACAAGTAACGACTTTCGGAATAAACTTCTGGTGATTAACCTTCCTCGTACAGACAACCATTTCATGATCACTCAAAGACGTAGCGACGACATCGGTACTAACTATAGTTGACGGTACATTTGTCGCTATAATATCGATTAACGTAGATGTAGAGTCGTTGAAACGTGTCGGCTTTTTAACTAATTGACTGAATCAATAAGTAGTCAATAAAGATTTAAATTCTTTTCCAGTGTTTGCGCAAAGATAATTAACGTTCAGGTCTCCAAGGATGATTGTCTCTTTATTTTCTGATGATGATTTTAATAACACTTCGTTAAAGATTATATTAAACGACAGTAATAGATATTTAGATCCCATGGGTGGATTGTAAAAAGTAGCTACAAGTACACTGCGCAAATTTTTATTAAAAACTTCAATCCAAATACTTTCCAATTCCTGCTTTTCCAGATCACTTCGCCGTTTCCAATTTAAAGTATCGCGAATATAAATTGCCACTCCACCACCTTTGCCTACAACTTTCTCCCTTCGAAGAAATATGTAACCTGGGATCTCGTAAATATTAACCTCATCCACACTAAGATGTGTTTCGGACAGTGTTATGATGTCAAGTTTAGTCGAAATTATCAATTCATATAAACCGTTAAAGTTGTAAAATAAACCTCATATTTTGGTGAACGATTTTCAAGCCTCTTGTTTTCAGATAGTTTGTGAATTCATTTCGGGTCAATGACGAAGGACCAGGGCATGATTCTATATCTCCGCAAGCAAGCAAAAGAACATTTATTAATGTTATGTTTGATACCTTACGAATGTATGCTCTGCCTTTATCTTTCGAACACCATAAACATGAGGATATATGATTTTCTTTCGTATCACCATAATCATCCACAAGCAAAGTTTTACTCATTCCAGCTGGTGTAATAAAACATGGTCGCTTGATAGCAAAAATGGATATCAAGTATAAAAACACGTACACAACCAAAAACACCTCTGCTCGCTTCGACGCCATCTTGCCTTTCCCCTTATTGATAGGCCTGATAAGGGTGATTGACACCTTTTAAGACTTTTCATGCAAGTTTTTCTTTTATTATTATTGTATTGACCGTTTGAGCTATTAATTAGATTACAAAATTTTCACCTTAATGTTTTTTCAAGCACCATGATGCATCAAATTATTATGCAACACACTTTTTAATTGTCTCAAAGCGCAGTAAATACCCATATTGCATTATATTTATTTGAGAACCTGCTTCCCCTCCAAACAAAGCATTTTTTATACTTAATTTTTAATACTAAATTTCCACTTACAAATTCTTTGCCTTTTAACAGATTGGAAAGAACTTAAATCTAATTTTAAACAAAAATTGATTGGTTATTATTTCAGATTCTAAAAGCATTATAAAAATTTAGCTTAAGTTTTACTCAGAACCAAAAGGATCAGTTGAGTCAAGTGTTTAAAACACGTATTCTAGCTTGAACAGAGAAATTTTCTTTCCAATCAGATCCGTTCTGTGGCAAAATAAAATTTAGCCCTGAAGATGTTGTAAAACCTGTAATAGTCACACTTATTCAAGGTTTTCTTCCCTAGCCCAAGGGGTTTTGTTAGACTTTAGATTGGATAGACAAAAATTAAATTAAAATTCCTCACATGTTTTGATCAGATTATTAATGCAAGCTATAATTGCAAGTTATAATTACAAGTTATTATATATAATAAATAGAGAAGTTGTTGATTCTTTATGTTTTTCAATAGTCTAAACAAAATGGCTGGGGAAAGCAGCAGTGGCAAAGAAATGGATTCAGGTTCAAAATATGAGGTTGATGTGACCACATGTTGTATACAAAATGTGACAGTATTTATGGACAGGGCTGAAGTTAATCGCAAAGTTACAGTTGAAGCTGTTCCTGGTACTACTGAAGTTTTGGTACAGAATCTTCCATCTGTCATTGACAAAGATTCAATAAGGTATGAGTTTAATTCTACTAAAATGGCTTGTCTTTTTGTATGGTTTATGCAAGTTCTACTAGAACATGAAATGAATAAGCATGAGAATTCAGGTCGGCATGTGGCAATTGCTGCTGTAATTGATGCCGAATATGCAAAATATATAATTTCCGGCAGCAATAAATTTGCTGTCACCACAAATACCAATTGTGAGGAGGAAAATGTATCAAAGTACTTGCAAGTACATCTTTAAAAAAATATGTCATGATACTCGCAATTTTTATTAAAGGAAAATTCAAAACATTAATTTTAATTCACCATTTATTTTTTTTTAATTTAGTTCCTCAAATTAAAAAAGTTTTTTGTTAAATAAAAAAGGTTGAACTTTCTCCATCTGGTACATATTCACTTCTTTGAATACTTTTGCTACTTTCCTTATATCAAATCACTTACATGATATAAATATTATTTTGCAAGCACAGTGTCAGCATGATATCTAATTATAGTTGTGTTAATTAATTACCACATGCAGACTTTCTGCATATATTTTTCAAAGATCATCATTTTATAAATCAGACAACATTCTATATAATTGTAAATATCACAGCCTTGGCATAAAAATAAAAACATAATAATTATTATGGATTGTAATGCGATGTACAGAAGATTTTTTTCTAATGTTTATATAATATTGTAATCCATTGGTATCTCAGGAATAACAGTGTGTATCATAAAATGAATTGCAGCAACGAGGAGGAGATAGCTGCATGTGTCTTCAATTGTATTTTTAATTTATCTATATTATAATAACAGTATACGTCTGTCAGTTGCTTGGAAGTAACAAAAATAAAATTATCATTTATACATTTAATTTTAATGTTTTTCAATATTTTTAACAGCAATTAATGATTAAATCCTGGGCACTAGGTTGTGATAATAACACCTAGAAATGATACCTGCTATAATTCTATATTACTAGAAGCAAATCATTTTAATTTGCTCAATGTGCAAACATATAAATAAGTTAGAATAGTATTCAACACAGAAAAATGTCAGGGTTGTTTATAGAGGGAGCATGGAAATTATATTCAAGGAAAAGAAATTGCATATTGATGTAAGCATTTTCTTCATTAGGAGGCCTTTATTTGAAAGGTTAGTAAGTTTTTTGCCTAAATAAATAGTGGCATGTGTGGGGATATGTGAGTGCAATCACACGCTATTCACGGCCAGACCAAGAAGTTTCATATTGCTGACGGTTGACAGCTGCAATTTTTTGTGGTCGCCCGCCAAGCTGAACTTTTATGGCTGATATACAATACTTTATGAGCATAAGTTATATGGCCTATCTCACAGGTGATCACTATTGTACAAGCTAAGACACACTCAGTTATGCGAAATAAGATAGTGGAAACATTTATTGCCTCCTGCAATTCCACAAAAGCTCAATACCAATGCATTGCACATACAATTATTTTTAATTTTTTAATTTTATTTGTAATAAACAGTAACGATATATAAAGATTTAGCAATAAAATATACTTTTACTAGTCGATAAGGCTCATGGGAAAATCCACATATAGGCACACAGGAGAACAATGGAAAGAGAACCATCACTTGATTTTGCTGATATCTGCAAGGACCCAACATCAATATACAAAAAAGAATTTATCAGAAATGTGTTTACCTGTTACCTATATTGTTTAAGCTTAAAATGCTGATCAAAACAAATCAAAACACATAAGGAGATAAAGGGTTTTAAAATTTTGCTGACGTCAGCAAAGATCTGCCGAATTACGAAAAAAAAAATTATTTTTTTTATTAAAAGAAATAAAAAAAAAAAATAAAAATTTGTTTTCCTGTTGCCTTCATCGTATAGAGCTTGAAATGCTGATCAGGAAAATGTATATCCTATACATGTACTTTTGACGAACTATTACAGAGATATGGGGATTTAAAGGGTTTTTGATGACGTCATTAACCCATCTGTTCCGAAACGGGTGGGTTTATCCAGCTTTAGGAAATTGGTCCTAATTTCGTCCCTGGTAGTCCCTGCAGGAAATGATGTCAGTTATTTCCACTGGTTTCCAAGTTATTTAGCCTTAAACTGAAATGTGCAATGCAACGGCTTCACTAATCTTAATATACTTTCCTTGTTTACTTTATTGTTTTACTTCAAAGTTTGGTAAATTACAGATAAATTTTATAGGCGATGTTTTGAAGACTTTGTTAAAGAAAATTGTAAAAAATATAATCAACTTTGCAAATGTCACAGACAGACGGAAGCTTCGTATTATTATAAGAGATAAATTTATACTAGATAAATGTATCTAAACTGCTTAAATGTAGATAAAACTAACGTGTACCATATTTTTAATGTCTATTTCGTTTTGTTAATTGCCAATCTTATGTTATTATGCAGAACAATTTTTCATTGAGTCTGATCTCTTCCGGTTAAAAAAAACAAACTAAAAACCAAAATTCTACACTTTGACAATTCTACACTTTCTAAATTTTTGATGCCAAATCAAGTTATTTTGTGAGATAAGAAAAAAATTAAAGAAATATTGACCTTTTTATGCAATTGAGTTGCAAAACTTTGAGGAAAATGTACTTCGATAAATATGATAAATAAGGAAATTCCGTTCTAAATACATTTAGATTTTTTTCATTGGTTTTAATATGCAATCCAAACGATTATTTCTACATTATTTCTAAAAAGATTTTAGAAAAGCTGAGGGTAGTTTTCTTATATGTCATGCTTTTGACAATGAAACTCAGGACTGGAGGTGATTTGGGGAACGTTTAGGTTTCGGGGTATTGTGGTAAGAAATGCATAAATTAGGTTCACACAATTTATTGCTTGGTGTTATTTTCTTATAGAAAGGCCTGAGGTATTATTTTGTTTGCGATTGTACTTGAAAACTTGCAGTGTCTTTAAAATTATGATAGAGGAACAAATTGCATAGAAATAATGATATCAGGTAGTAGTTTATGTTTACTTGAACAATCTTACCCAACCTGCTATCTTTGAGTCAAAGATGACAACCGTGAGTCAATATGCCAATTTCTGTGGCTTCATGGGCTAATGACTAGTTGCTAACAACTAAAAATCATAAACTATGGTAAGTAACAATTTAAAACACACTGAAAACCAAATGTTACCCCACTTAAAATATATATGCTGGATTTTGCCTATTTGTTTGCAAAAGCCTCAAATTTAAAGATGGCCAATGTTTGTTGAGCTTTTTGTCTCATAATACTTGATTAGTATGACATTAACCCTTGTGGTGCGGATCCCGCATATATGCGGGATACAGGATTTGTCAAATTAGACGAATCCCACATATATGCGGGATTTTGACGCATAAATTATTTTTGTAAACAGAGCATAATCTCAATGCCCTATCATTATGATAATTATGCCAAAAGGAACATAAATGATTGGTCTAAAGTTTTCAAAAGTTAATTTATGCAAAATCTTGTTAAAATTAGTCAAAATAACATTTAGAAAGCTCTAGAATTTTAATATCAACAAAACAAGATGGCGGCCGTCGAGAAAGGGAAGTACTCCCTTCGAGGTCGTCGTTCTGAAGAAGAATACGAAGTGCTTGGTGACGAAATTGATTCAGATATTGATACAGAGTATGACGAAGAAGATAATGTCCCCTTAGCTTCACTTTTAACTGGGTTAGATGATGACAATGACTTGACAATTGACTTTGTTCCTAACCCTGCTGCCGATTCAGTTGCAGACATGGAGGATGTTGTGAATGATTTGCCAGCTAAAAACACTGGGAAAGGTTTCCCAAAGGACCGGGATCAAACCAAGTGGAGTGATGGCAATATAGAAACATTATTTGCACCAAATTTTTCAAACAAAGGTCAGTTTCTCATAGACATTCCTGATGATGCTGATGAGCTTTTTTTCTTCTCCCTTTTCGTGACCAATGAAGTTTCACAAAGTATAGTTCTGGAGACTAATAAATATGCAGCAGCTTTTCTTGAAAAGAACTCTGACAAATTAGCACTAAAATCCAGATTTAAATTATGGAGGACAGAACTATTTATAAATAAACTGAAAAAGTTTCTTGCATTGACTTTCTACTTTGGAGTTGTGAAAAAACAAAATGTAAAGTCATACTGGACAACCGACAGTATATATATGACATCATTTCCTCCAAGTGTGATGAGTAGAGACGAGTTCTTCAATATTTTCAGTTTTCTCCATTTAAATGACAATGCCACTTACGTCAACAAAGGCCAAGACGGGTATGACCCTTGTAAGAAGCTTGGTTATTTCTACGAGTACGTAACAACACGTTTTTAAGAAGTATGGTTACCACGTCAAAACCTTTCTATTGATGAGGGATGCATCCCTTTCAGCGGAAGAATTAACTTTAGATGCTATAATCCAAAGAAAATCGACAAGTACCACATTAAAACGTACAAAGTAGTTGACTCTGGCATAAACTATTGTCTCGTGTTCGCTCTTTATACTGGTGTCCATAATTTTCCATTAACCGATTTTGGGATAACGCACGACCTTGTGATGTTCATGTGTAGGAAGTACGTAGATCAAGGTTATATCATCTTTATGGATAACTACTATACATCCCCATTTTTATTTTGGGAATTGAAGAAGAAAAATACAGGAGCTGTTGGTACAGTATGCCTAAATCGACGAAGATTACCAGACGGTATAACCAAAACGAAATTAAAGAAGGCAGGTGATCTCAAAACCGTTTCGTAGGACAATCATATTGTTGCTTTGAAAATATATGATCGTAAAGTTGTAACTTTGTTGTCAACAGTATATAATGCGTTGACACTGGAAAAAAACATCATCAAACACAAGAGCCAATAAAGAAGCCCAGAGTTATTGTTCAGTACAACAAGTACATGGGCGGTGTTGACACGAACGATCAATTACTGAAGTATAACCACTTTTCAAAACGTACAATCAAGTGGTGGAGAAGGTGTTCTTCAGACTCATTAATGTTTGCATGGTCAATGCATTTACCTTGATCAAAAACTAAAGTATGAAAGGTCAGCAATATAAAGTTTCACAAACAGAATTCCGACTCTGTGTTATTCGCCAACTTGTAAACAGTGCCAATCACAATGACACCCAAAATCGTCCAGTTTCACTCGAATTTGAAAGGCTTACAGGGAGACACTTTATCCACAAAATTCTTGTACCACCAAATGGCAAGTTCGATGTTGTAAAAAGGACATGCAAAGTGTGTTCTGTTGGTGAAAGGGAGAATGACCGTCAACTCCAAAATGCAAAACGTAAGCGCACTGGGCGGGAAACTATCTATGAATGTGGACAGTGCAAAGTACCATTATGTGTAGACAAATGCTTCAAAATCTACCATGCACAAAAAGATTTCATAACATATTATATAAATAAGTTTCTTAGAAACTAATTGTATGTAAAATTGTTTTTTATATGTAGTTTGAATATGCATTTGTTGTTCTATTTTAATTTAAATAAATCTTTATTCATTTTTAAAAGAAATGATTTTGTGTCATAAATTCTTTTTCTAGTTCTATTCCTTTGTTTCACTATTGTTATTCTAAGGTAAATTTGCATATTTTTGGCTAAATAATTGATATAATTGGCATATACGAACGGAAATTCACATTGATTATTTTGAAAATCTATTTATATTTCTTTGCTGGTGGTTTACTTAAAAATTAAAAACTAGAAATTTTTTTTCAGAAAAGAAAATTTTATTGATTTCCGTCGGCGCTATGCTGGGCGGAATCTTTAAAATCGCCTGATGGAAGATAGATAGATATATAGATAGAGAGAGACAGCACAGAGCCCGGACGCTGCTAAGTTTTTGTCCAGGCTAAACGCTCAGAAAATTCCATTTTTTCGAAAGCCAATGAAGATGCTTTATTATAATCTCTGTCAATTAAATGACCAATCTGAACAGAGAGTGTACTCTTCGTGTAACCAGAACATTCCGTGTGCGGCCATGACTAAAAGACTCTCTTTGGTTTGGTCGTAGTAGCTTTATTGATGGGGAGCTAAGCACTATTTTTTTAAATTGTGTATTTTATCAGGTAAGAATTATTTTATATATAGCTAAGTGAGAAAGGTGTGCTGGCTAGCTAGCTATCTCAATTTTTGGTGCTGACTTGGATCTCCTTTTGATTGGTGCTGACATTATTTACTTGCTAGCTAGCTATGGAGCTAGCTACACAAAATAGTGCTTTGATTAGAGTGCCTTTTTTTCTTAAAGAGCAAGCAACAAAAAACCTTTATCCTGCCTTGCGTAGTTCTTCCATGACTGAAATAACTTCCAAATGACACTTTGTGGGACTACTTCTATCAGATATAAAGATATTTTTTGCAAAAAAGTTGTCGAAACGTGACAAAAGTTTATTGTTGCTTGCACTGAGCAGTCGGTGAACTGATAATTAACCTGTAACCGATGCAGGATAATTAGATGCTACGCCTAGTATAATTAGCCGTTAAAAGCTTCTTTGTGTTCTTTACAGCTAACTGCGTCTTTTCCATGTTTTTTCTTGAAATCAGAATAGTTTTGTTGTTTAATAATATATACGACATATGTACTGCTAGCTACAGTAAACTTATAACTTTTTTGCAAAATTGTTTCTTGTTCTTTTTCTTGGTTTTAATTGAAGCACAACTTTATTTTGATCTATATAATATAGATGGCTATGGGGAGACTGATAACGAAGAAAAGTTAAAATTTAAGTAAAAAGATAAATATCGTATAAGTAGCTGTATAAGCGGCTAATTATACTGTACACACCGTATATATAATTATTCTGCGTAGATAAATAGAATGTCTGTATATTTTATATGGCTAGCCTTACAAATCCTGTCTATTATTTCCAGGAAAGGCCATAGCTTAGATAAGGAGTCTTAGAGTATTTAATGCTCATTTTGAGCTATGCAGAGGGCTGTTGGATGCTACAGGGAGTTGTTTGGTAGAGCGGGGACCCTAATTGGATCAGATCCAATTAGGGTCCCCGCTCTACCAAACAACTCCCTGTAGCATCCAACAGCCCACATATTGTGTCATCTCCCCAATTTCTCTCACATGGCTTAGGTTAACCCGGGGCTATGGTAGCATTCACTCACCAATATTGAATTGCCGCCAAGGGGAATCGAACCCCGTTCTCACGCACAAAATGCCAGAGTTATAACCACCAAGCTATGGCGCCATTGAAAACGGCTAACTATTCTGTTACTGGCTAATTATCAGTTCTCCTTGTGCCTAATTTGCTTGAAAATCTTTCTTGAACTCACCCAAAGTATCACAAAATATTTTTCTAAGATTTCTTAGATACTTGATTTTTAAAAATCTCACGAAAAGGACCATCGATTTTTCAAATCCGCAAATTTATTGTGTGTGTATATGCCCTTTTATGTTTCAACTTTTGAATTCAATTTGTCAATTTGTCAAACAAAACAATGACCAATCAGTTTCCTCAAAATGAAAACTTGCAACTAATCCGACTCCCCGAAAGAAATTCAAATTTGAGAATTCGAATCAAAAAAGAATAATAAAAAATCAGTTGAATTCAATAAATCGATTTCAAAAAAATAAATCCTGTATTGTCCACAGGTTTCAAAATCATGCATCGCTTGCTTAATATGTTACTTGTTTAACAAAGATGTCAAAAGCCGGCCTGATTAAATTTATATACATATTTATATATATAATATACATGTGCATCACATCGCATGGATTTGTATCTTTGTATTAAATTCCCTTTTTAAATCAAAGAGGCAAAGAGAGGTTAAAGAGACAATATTTAAACAACCTGGTTTTAATTCAGTTTATGGTAAAATTGTATTCTTGTTTCTTATTTTTAAAACGTACTTTCTTTTTCAGATCAGCTGTTATCAAACCATGCACCATCAGCATTTTCAAAAAATTTTCAACAAGAGAGTAAATTTTGAAGGCCTAAATACTGAAATATTCAAATGCTAATATGTATTTATTCCTGAATTAATAAACAATGAACTACTTCATCATTCAAATTGAGCTCGTTCAGAAGTTATTATATTCGAATCGTCAAGTTTCTACATAGCAAGATTTGTATTCTGGAATTTCCAGAATTTTCCTGATCACTTTTAAAAATATCCAGTTGAAGTTTTAACTGTTATTTTAGAATACTTCATATTAGCTATGTAAAATTTTTATTTATTGAGTTGTATTTTAACATTGCAGGTTAGTTACAAAAATAGTTGAGAATTGTGATACTCGTGATTTGTTTACCCCATAATTCTCCGTTTTCAAGGTCTACTTTAAATTTCAAAATCTTTCAGGCTAATGACGGAAATCTTAAAGCCACAGGGCTTCTTGTTAGCTTTCATTTAAGCCTTTACTGGACTTCAAAGCCTTTTAGATCATGAGATATGAGCAGTTTTGTGAAACCATATATATTTTTTGTTTTTTATCCAAAAATGTATCGTCTCCAGCACCTGCAGTGCCCAAAAATGTGCCGCACTACAAGGGTTAAAATATTTGACCTAAGTTAGAAAACAACAACAAAAGCAAAGTAAACTTCAAAAAAAGCAAAATGCATAATGGAGACCAATATTTGTCTTTATAAACAGAGAAATAATACTCAGAAATTCGAAATTTTAAAACTGCCATTTTTTTAAGTAAAGATAGTGTTGCTAATGTTTAAAAAAGTTTTATGCAGTATGTTTAACGAACTTTTGACATATTGATTTATGCAGGTCAACTAAAAGTAAATTCATAATTTTTAGAGTGACCTGTTATGGTAAAGCTACAATTGTTGAAGTAGCGTATCAGGAAAAAGCCATTTCAGAAAAAGCTGAAACAGAAGATGAATTAAAACTCAAAGCAACAGAAGCTGAAAAGACAGAAAGTTCAATCAAAGCTTTGACTAATCAGAAGTTGAAACTTGTTGAAAAGATAAAATTGGCTGAAAATGAAAAGGACCTGCTGGAAAAATATAGAGTGTGCATTTCTTCTGTAAGTAATATTTGTTTTCATCATTGCTTTTTTTTTTGCTGTGCTTGGAAGAATCCACCTAATTCAGTAAAAAGAAGTTTTGTAAAGTTTGGGTAAAGTATTTTTATCGACCATTTTAAATTACAAAATTGGGGAATTCAAAAGAACGTTCTTGTTGAGAGGAATAAGAGGGACATGTTGTTGGCGTGTCAGCGATCAAATTTATATATGTAGATACTTCTTACTGATCAAACTAACTTTTACAATAATTGGTCATTTGTATACAAAACTATTACAATAAGGTAATAAAGGATGTTCATGTGTATGTGTTCTTCGTAACAAATGGGTGATTAAGTTTTTGTGCGTAGCGTGTCCTCCTCCGCCTTGCTGCCGTAAATGTATAGCCATTTTCATTGCGTCTTTTTGCGTACGTATAGTGTTGCCGCCGTAACACATGTAACATACAAAAACAAGTAAGGCGGGGGGGATAGCATTGTATGTTTATGTTTATTTTTTGCTGACAAA
The DNA here is from genome assembly GCA_030067915.1 of Hydractinia echinata. Classification (NCBI taxonomy): domain Eukaryota; kingdom Metazoa; phylum Cnidaria; class Hydrozoa; order Anthoathecata; family Hydractiniidae; genus Hydractinia; species Hydractinia echinata. The sequence goes on along the minus strand of JASGCC010003202.1, from coordinate 3,450 downwards.
CGGAAGTCTCAAATATGCACATACGTACAAGAGTAAGGTCAAAAATAGCAAATATACTTTTCTAATTCCTAAATTACTAAACATGTCCCCCCAAAAAAATTTAGCAGTCTAAAAAAATGTATTACCACTAAAGTGGTTTTAAAGGGTTCCTAAAGCGAAATTATATTTTTGTATGTTATAAAGGGTAAAAAATTGCTCAAGTCTTTTAGAATTTTTAAAAATCTTTTTTCAATCTTAAAATATTTAGTTTCAAAGATTTCGACCTAAGGTTATGGCATCATTATTTATGGTTAGATGGCGAATAACAGTCTTAAATAAAGGGGATAGTGAAAAGATTTCTGCTTCCATGCTACTGGCATTTAGGGTGTTTATAATGACTCAATGCAGATTGGGGGTAGTTTTAGAAACAGTATGACACAGAAACAGTATGACTCTAGATCAGATTGGAAGAGGGTCATTAATATACCCCGTCCAACCCATGCTAGCATGGAAAACGGACGTTTAAGCCGAGAATGATGATGACTGTTAAAGCTTATCTTCTTACTTTTAACTTTATGTTTTTTATAAATTAAAAATAGTACATCCTGTAAAATTTTATAGTTCTCTTTTTAACCCAAAAGTTAGAAAGACTTTTTGATGTACATTGTGTCTTTTAAAGACTCAAAAAACTTTAAAAAGACCTCTAAAGCATTTAATCTGTTTCTAAATTGATAGAAATTAAAACTTTTACAGGATAAAAAAGACAAAGTTGTTGACGTTTTGGAAAAAAAGAATGTAGAAAACTTGTTGGGATTTCTTTCCATCTACAAAGATCGTAGAGAAAAGATGACTGAATCAGTATTTTCTTTGAATGAGAAGCTTGAAGCTACAAATAAAGAGATCGACATTTTAAAATTTAACTTGGAAAAGTTAAAACCACAAGCTTTGAAAAGAAAAACTGGAAGGTAGCAATCACATCGTGTGATATAATCTTACACCCCTAAGCTGCTTTATTGAGATTTTATATTATTTCTCAATTTTAGACATGCTTCAATTCTTCTGGATGTTAAAGAGAAAGGTTCAGTCTTATTGGTTGTCTCTTACGTTGTTTCTAATGCAAGTTGGACACCATTGTATGATGTGCGGGCATTCCATAAAGATAGCAGCGTACAGGTAAGCACGGTAACCATAGTATTTAGACCGTGCCTTATGATGACTCAAGTATTATAAGACACACCACGACTTTTTGTATTTATAACCAAAATCTTACTTTTGGAAAATCTGAACACTATGAATTATTATGTAAATTATTATGAAAATTTTACTGTGTTTAATGCTATAATCTGTTTATATCTTTATGATAAAAAAGAGCTTATCGAAATGATTGCTTCTGGTAATAGAGCAGTATAACAGGGATCTTTTTTTGGTGTTATTGAAAATATTAAAAAATGTGAAAGATAATGAATCAAGACATACTGGTTGAGAGAAAACAGCATGCACAAATTAAACATTTGATTTGTACATCTAGGTCGCCTTGTTAGAGCAATTGCAGCTATACACAGAGTGGTTTTTGCGCAAACAAAGCCATGTGCATAATTCATTAAGTGACATCAAACACTCTTTTAGACACACTAAATGTAAACACTCTGTACGACATCAAAAATCTTCCTCACAAAAGATCTATTAATACCATAAACATAGTTAGGTCACAACCCCCATATTTTTAAACAACCTTTCTATTATTAGAAACCCCACCCTTCTTATTTTGAGAGTAGCCCCCCTATTATTTCGAATTCAAGCTATTATATTTTCTTTGTGTAACGGATATGTAATGCAAACACCCTATTTAATTGAACACTTTGTTGTTGTTGCTAAAAAATATATGAAACCTACCAAAAAGCGATGTTAAAGTTACAACAACAAAAGTTCTAGCAAATTAAATAGTGCTTTTGCTAATTCCATTGGTCTACTGGTCTACTTTGAGGTGGGGAGGAGTTCCAACTATTAAAATCTTTAATTTATTCAGCCTGATGCATTACTTAACTTTTCAAGTAGGTATTAAGAGTAATATTATCAAAAGTAAGATAAACTTAATGGATTAAGGATAGGGTTATGATTCCGGAAGGCATTTTGTTACAAGAGGTTGATTTTAGTAAAGTAATTGTTAGTTCTTAAAAAGTAAAAAGTTAAAGGCAAGGTAGTATTAAAATATGTAATCATAGATAAATTTACAACATCTAACTTTCAATAACTTGGTGAACAAGATTTTGTTTTTTATTTATCTGTTAGGTTTTGTATTTTGCTAATATCAAACAAAACACTGGTGAAGATTGGGAAGACGCAAAGTTATCTTTAAGTACTGCAATGCCAAGTGTTGGTGGAAGTCCTCCTGAATTGCAGCCGCAAGTTTTGCAAATAAAACAACCTGATCCTGTAGTAATGAGAAGACAGTAAGTTCATCTAACCTGCAGCTACAATATTAGAAATTAAACTGCCTGCTAAATAGCTTATGGTTAATTTGTGTCCATGCAAGTATTTTCTCAGTCTGTTATATATGTATAGTTAATTGGTGTAATTAATAAAAAAACTTATTGATGATTTATAGTTTTTAGTTTGTGTCTTCTTTGAGCTTGTAAATGCTGAGTAAAAACTTAATGCTCATTTCTAAGCTAGTTTTTTTTGTAGTAGAAGTGCTGCTCCATCTTGGGCGCTACGAGAGCGTGACCAAGTTCAATATGATGACTATGACCCCACAATTGAAGATAGTGACAGTATAATGTATGGATGTATGGCACAATCTCTTCCAGAAGCAATGGTAAAGTTATAAAAAATTTACATTCTAAAAAGAAGTGTTAGGTATTATAAAATATGCTCATTCAATGACTATAATGAAAACAATGTTTTTAAAATGAAAAAGATCTTCTTGTAAAACACAAAGTAATTGGTGATGCTATAAATAAATATTAACCTTGTACCAAATATTTAACCGCAATAAAGTTAAACTTTTTATAACTAGGTATCAATGACCATCAGGTATATGTTGCAAGCTGACCTTTCTCCAAAAATTACGATAGTACTATAGACAAATGTAACTGGCTTTACTTGTACTACCAAGGGTATCTTGCACTCAACAGCATTAATAAGAATGTTTTCATTCAAACCTGTAGTTTACTTGTTTAATAGATGTGTATATAGTTGTTACCACAAACAGCTGAGCATTTAGTGTCTGAAACGCAAAGTTTGAGGTTATAGCCAAAAACCTCGGTAAAAATGAACATTCTAGCAAAGCAAAAGTTTGTACTATTTTAGTTCAAAAATAGATAATCTGAAATCCTAAGTCCCTTGTGAACATTAACCCACTACGAATGTTGATATATCAACTTTTAAAAAATTAAAACTAATTTGTACCTCTTAGTATTTAGGGATTCTAAGTTGAAAAATATTTAAATTTAAATTGACTATATCTTCCAC
>JASGCC010003201.1:0-24890 GCA_030067915.1 Hydractinia echinata | reverse complement strand
GGGATGTCTGAAGAAGAGGAAGAAGTGGCAAAAAGTTCCGCCATGATCAAAAACGAACGACGCCAACGGAGTAAAGAAATGTTAGAGGAAGTACAAACGAGGATGAGTGACGAGCAGAAAAGAACCAACGAGGCGAACTCAATGGTTGGAGCGTCCAACTGGTTAACAAATCTGCCGATCAAAGAGTTTGGATACGAGCTCAACAAGGAGCAATTTCAAGACGCCTTACGCATCAGGTATAGCTGGTCGCTTCCAAGACTTCCAACGGAATGTGTATGCGGAAGCCGTTTCGACATAGCACACGCGTTATCGTGCAAGAAGGGAGTCTTCGTTACGTTACGACATAACGAAATTCGTGATTTAACGTCAATCATGTTAAACGAAGTCTGCCCTGACGTTAGAAGGGAACCAAGGCTGGTCGAAATGGATGGTGAACACCTGACGCACCGGACAGCGAACAGAAGCCAAGAAGCGCGACTCGACATCAGCGCTACGGGTTTCTGGACTCCTGGAAAAAGAGCATTTTTGATATAAGGGTCTTTGACCTAAACGCTCGGAGGTACAGGGGTCTGGAGCTCGAAAAATGCTTCAGAAGGAATGAAGGGGAGAAGAAAAGGCACTACAATGAACGTGTCAACAACATCGAGAACGGTACCTTCACGCCTTTGGTGTTTTCGACGAGTGGTGGCATGGGTCGTGAGTGTAAAACATTTTACAAACGTTTGTGCGAGATGATGGCTGAGAAAAGAGGTGAAACATCCCAAAGAGTGACAGACTTCATACGAACGAAGCTATCGTATAGCCTTCTCCGATCGACATTGCTGTGTTTAAGAGGCTCACGCTCACTAAAGATCGAATACAGCCTGAGTGACATTCATCTGACCAACTCTCTTTCGAAAGTTGGAGGCACTGATGAATGAGTATTTACTATATTCATTTATTAATTAATTTATTTAATATTTTTAGTTTTGAAGTAAGACAGAATATGTATGTTTTAAAGCGATAGCAGACATATGACGAATTAATTTAGAAACAGTTGCTTCTGGTACGCAAATGTTGCTTCTGGTACCACTAAAAAAAAAAAAAGAAAAGGCAAACAACATACATAGGTTTGGCTAAAATCTGTTCCGTGATACTAAATTTCTTGTTTATTTATTTATTTTTTATTTATTTAACGAATGTTTATACAGGATGAGCAATTTAGAAATATTTACAGTAAATGTAAAAAACCTGTTATCAATATGCGTCTTGTAGTAATTAAAATGTATGTATTAGTAAAAAATTATAAAATATTATGAACAATAAAAACGTTAAAAATAATAAATGATAATGTTCATCCTCAACCATCTACAAGAAGACGACCCAGTCCAGTTCTTAATCAGCACCCTGAACGCGAACAGTTTTATACAAATAAGCCACAACAATCAATACGTATAATTTCCGATAGTATACCTAATGGCATGAAAATTCGAGAAATGAATAGTTCTATACAAGATGGATATCTTAAGCTTAAAGCTTTTCCGGGAGCCACAATAGGTCGCTTAGATTACTATTCTAAGCCTACACTGGTGGAAGACAAACCCGAAATTGTTTTGCTTCACGTTGGCATTAATAATCTATTGAACACACAATCTAACAATGTGAACGACAACGGTATTGCGGAAGAAATCATTGAAATGGGGCGAAACTGCCAAAATCATCATACATAAAGTAAAACCCATTATGGTATCAAGTGTGGTCGCATGTTCCAAAATTAACCCGAACCGCATTAGAAATTTTAATAAATTTTTGTCGGAAAAATGTTTGATAAATAATTTCACATACATTGATAATGATAATAGTACACATCTTTGGAGGGACGGGATACATCTTATGGATGAGGGTAAGTTTCTATTAACTCAAAATTATATAAAAAGTATTAATACTTTTTTATACAACACAGCGCAGAATGCACATCTTCCTTGAACAATAGTGACATTTCAATTTCGGACACTAATGACTTAGGGCAAAATCTTTCTAGTGATGTCAGAAGTAACTCCTTAAATAAAATTTGTGATCTGAGGGTTAAAAATCCTTCAAACCCACTAATAGGATATCTCAATATAAACAGCCTAAGGAACAAAATAATTGATGCTAGAGAAATAATAAGAGTTTTTTGCCAGATTATTTTGTTATTTCCGAAACAAAACTTGATTATACTTTACCAACTAGTCATTTTGTAATAGATAATAAAAAGCCCTTGCAGGCTTAAAGATTTCGGATTCGTAGCTTGCGTTCGTCCACTTCCATCGAACCTTCTGTACATTTTTAAGTTAAAGTCAAAAATGTTCTTGAATAGTGCCAATAAGTGCGTGAGGATCCTGTCCTAAATTACATTTTCACTGTGTATTTAGACATATACACATGTAATGAGAACTTCAGAACATTATGTCACGCTGAGGGTATAAAATAGATTTGATAAACCTTTTTTTTTCAATTATCCCGCATATAGAGGGAAAGATACTAAGAGGGTAAAATTTGCCATTGGGGTGACAATTTAGGCTTTAGCTGACACATTTGAAACAAGCAAAACATTCACTAGTTCATTGTTAATCCATTTAGTATCGATTAAACATTTACTGAGAGTTTATAGTGGCTGTTCATTTTTAGTTCATTTTTTCCAAGTTACATCGACGATACGACAGCGTACAGGTAAATCAGTGTTCGAAGTATGATCTGAAAACTCACTTCTTTCCTGCAACATGACGAACCGAATTCCAACATACAAGAACTGACAGTTGTCAACACCATTTTGTGTACATACTGGTTTATGAAACTAAAGCTTGTCTGGTAATCGATGTTTATGACTAGTGAAATTGTATTGGCAAGGTGTTCGAATACACATGTTGAACTATGTAACGAATTCAACAGTACAACTTTGTCTGCTTGTTCAGTTTTAATGAAGCTATTTCCATCGCTATTACATTGCCATGGTATTGGAATATGCATGTTGAACTATTGGATGATTTCAACAATGGTATTAAATTATGATTGAAGAACAAGGACGTGTGTTGTACCTTATTCCAAATAGCACTTCATATTCGATAAAAAGTGCACGAGATGTAATTTGAAAATTAACTACACATTGCTGTATTCGACATGTACGCCATATCTCAGAAAAACGCTTTATTAAACTTTCAGAGATGGTTATTAATTAATGTTCCACCTTGCAACAAACGGAATACAGAAGATGCTTCTTCATTGTTCAGGGTTCAGTAAAGTTCTTCTTATCTAACATGCAAGTGGTTGTATACTATTCCATTTTCAGTATCATATCAGCTTCACTATTTAAGTCCTTAATTTTGCCACTTTCAAAGTACATCCACATATTTTACAACATTTTTACAACGTCAAATGATACTCAACATTTCAAGTGAGTGGAAATAAAGAAGCTAGCTGGCTATCACTCATGTGACGAATTTACTCAGAAAAGCTTATCAGATCAGAACATTACCATGACAGAAATGCCCGTCTAGTTCCTCTCGCTGAAAACTCCATCATGAAAACAAACTTTATGTTTACGACAGCATATTCTGCTTTTATGACAAGGGGGTAACATATGAGGAGAATAAAGGAAGTAACAATACAACCTACTAGGGTCCCGTATGTACGATGGCCCCTATGGCTCACTTCTCTTCCAATTTAAAAACACTTCTCTTCTATGATCCAAACAGTTCTCTTCTGTATTCTCACACTTCTCTTCTGCATTTTGACACTTCTCTTCTGCACTTAACACTTCTCTGCATGTGGCCTCAAACTTTCTTTTCGCAACTAAAATTTACACCTATGGTTTGTATTTTTTTTTCACTTTTCGCAAGAAGTATACTTGGCTAACACGTGCTCAATTTACGGACAGCTTATTGTAGCAGGTCCCGAAGCATGTGCATGAATAAAATAATATCACTAATCAATTCAGATTAGTAGCAGAGTAATTAATTATATTTATCAATAGACCCAATAAATGGCAAAATAAATGGCTGCCCAGAATCCTCAAAGTCATGGTAGTGCCAACCAAGCAAATCACATGTTTTTCTTAACTATAATGAATATGCTTTATAAGAATATTAGGCTAGGATTCTAGGTTAAAAACAATAGTTCTTTTGTTGAGAACAATAGAAAAATAAGAATACTGACCAGCTTGGTTAGAATTTATTGTGTGTATTGAAAAAGATAAAGAAATGCCTCAACGGAATATCACAATATATTTTTATCTAAAGTACGTGTAGTGGTCCACTACACACAAATGTTTTGGAGAGTTATTAATTACTAAGAACACATGGTCGGGAGCCGGTATGTCATTTATTCATCCTTGTCCCCAGGGATTTTCGCCGTCACCCATTATATTTCGAAAAGGCAAAAATGCCTGGGGACGAGGGTTGTCATTTATTCAAAAACTTGAGTTATCAAAATCCAGCTCAATCAATATTCCGGACCAGAATTCCCCGTTCCCTCTATACGGCTTTCTCGCAATGCATTCTGGTAGTTGTATTCAACTTTTCGCGAAAAAACATAAACATGGCTGGCGCAGTAGGGGAAAACGAAAGTATTCAGCATGAAGTTTTAAATTCCACCGCTATAAACAGTTTTTTTGAAAGCTCAAAAAACTTTCCTATTTCAAGTGAAAGCTCTTTATTTGAAAATAGTGGTAGCACATCAAGAAATAAGAATGGAAATCCTGGAGGTGGAATAACATGCTGTGTGCCACTCTGCTACAACAATTCCAAAAGAAATCCAAATTTGTCATTTTATGTTATTCCAAAGGACCCTGTGTTACGAAAAAAGTGGCTCAAAAATATCAGCAGAAAGGATTTTAAACCCACTGCATCACATCGTGTATGTTCAGAACATTTTGTTGATGGCAAGAAAACATACACGAATAATATTCCCACTATAGTTCCAAAAACCATAAAACCCAAGGAATTACCATCTAGAAAAACCAGAAATAGTTCAGGGGTCAAACGTATTATTTTTTCTCCTATGTTGTAGCAGATGCTCCAGAAAAAAAACTTTCAGTTGAAGAGGAGTTAAACATAGAAGTTCAAGAACTAACTAATGATCTCCAGGATTTAAAACTAAAATATGATCTGAGAGAGGAAGAAATTAAAACAAAATTACAAAACCTTGAAACAACTATTCAAAACAACAAATTTACAGTTGATCGATTAAAGCATAATGAAGCCTCATATGAGGTATTTAAAGCTTTATTAGACTACCTTCAACCAGCAGCTAGCAAACTAGTGTATTCAGGATCTAACACGAACATGGAAAATAAAACAACTGAAAATGTGAACAAAAGAGGACGTAGTAGAATTCTTTCTTCTGAGGAAGAATTTTTCTTAATACTTGTTAGACTAAGATGTGGCTTTCCCTTAGAAGACCTAGCAATACGATACAATATGTCTACCAGTCATATCAGCAGAATTTTAATAACATGGACAGATTTTTTACACTCCCAATTCTGGATGCTTCCGATATGGGCTAGTAGACAACATGTAGAAGACACTATGCCAAAATGTTTTAAAAAAGAATACCCTAGTACACGTGTAATATTGGATTGCACAGAAATATTTACAGAAATGCCAACGTCTACTGTTTTTGCTCCAATTTCATTTAACATTTTTAGTTATGTTCTATTTCCTGTCACCAATGGTCGCTTACGATTGTTTTTTATATCTGCGTTAATGTCTGAAGTTAACTCTGAAAATTTAATAGGGTTCACATTTGCTGCTTCCCCTGGAACATGCCACTTCTGTAAAATATCGGTACATGTTCTATCATCTGGCACAGTTTTCAAACATAGAAGTGTTTTGACTAAGAAGAAAAGTGTTTTTATTAAGAAGAGAAGTGAGCCATAGGGGCCATCGTACGTATGAATGAAATAGCCTCTTTACCCTAAATGTAACCTTCATTAATACTTTTATAACTTTTAAATAATTGAGATATATTTCGGGTACAGCCCCCGGGATTATTTTTCAACACAAAGCAAGCCGGCCTGAACCCTGATTGGTGGTCCTCTCCGTCACAAAAAATACTCGAACCTGATTGGTTGCATTATATGCGTTACAAGAAGTTGCCCCCGCAACGGAAACGGCATCGATGGCGTTTTGGTCAAATTGCCGGACGAAGAAAAAAAGAAAAAGGAGGAAAATCGGCCGGTTTCAATAAGAATTCGCATACGATCCGAAATCTTAATTACGAGATCGGGAATAGAAAAGATAGGGAGGTAAACGGAGGGGGTGGTCTAATAGAATATGTAAGAAAGGTTGTAATTTGCAATCAATTAAATATAGGAACCATAACCAATGAGATAATTTGTTCGGAACTGACCATAAAAAAACAAAAAATGGGCAGTAATTAGTGTATATAGGCCTTCTTATGTATCAAATCTTGTGAGCTTTCTTGATGAGCTAAGAAATATTCTCAATAAGGTTCTCTCAAAGTGCGATAATATTATAGTGGCTGGTGACTTGAATATAGATGTCCATGATTTGACCCATTATGGGTATGATCATTTAAAGTCTCTTTGTGATATTTTTAATCTCAAAAATTTGGTAAAAGATAAAACTTGCTTTGCTAAGACTGGAGGCTCATGTATAGATCTAATTCTTACTAACAAACCAAGGTCTTTTCAAAACACGGTTGCTACTGAGACAGGACTTAGTGATCACCATCTTATGATTACTACTTTCGTTAAATCACATTTAGTACGATTAAAGCCAAAGAAAATTGTATATAGAGGCTATAAAAAATTTGATGAGATGGCGTTCTTAACAGATGTTGAAAATGCTAATTCAATTTCCGCGCTCTGCGAGGAAATTGTTTGGTTTCCACATTCTATTAGCCAGGAGACCCAGCATAATTTTTCTTACCACCGGGAAATCGGAGTAGTAAAGGTGGGAAAAATTACGCTGGGTCTCAAACGATTTTTCTGCGGCCAAAATCTGGCCGCGCTTTTTGATTGGCTAATTCTATTGTTCTTTGCTCACGTGGTCGGGGAAAGCCCTTTTCATCCGAATATTCCAGCGAGTGGTTTCACTCACCCTAACAAACATTAGTAAACTATAAAGTTTTTACCACAGTAAGATGTGGCCAAGCTTGGTAAACAACTCACAGATAAATTAAAATGGCCTCCGAAGCGATTAGTCACATTGTCAATTTAAACTCGGGGTTTCCGCTGAGTCATTCGTTCGCGTCTAAGCTTTAGTTTGAGAGAAACTCATTTTATCAACTCGAAGAAGAAAGCTTAGTTAACTAGGCTAACATTCTATCTATCGTCCGGCACTTTTTGCAAATCTCGATAAACCACAGACTTACGATCGTACTGTTCTATTTTTTATTTTTCGTGAAATTATTTTGTTTTCTAACTAGATTTATAACTTTTTGTCTTATTGTATTAATTGTCCAAAATCTTTTTCAGAAAATCTTAATCTATGTAGCCCAATTTGCTTTAAATCCTCGGTCCTGAAAATTTTGGTTCCTGTACAAGTCACGTTGGCAATATTGTCGGCCATTTTGACTGTTGTTGACCGTACGCAGTTGTTGCTTGCTCGCTCTAAGCCAAAGTACTTTACTTTACACTAGCTAGGCTAGACACAGTTTTGTGCTTTAATATACTATACTGGAAATAGTTTTTATTCGTTTATACTTAGCATCAAGTGACTGCTTGACACTTCAAAGGTGAGGGAATTTCGTTGTTGTGTAAAAAAGACTATATCCTATTACAGACTAATTCTCCTAAAATATGTTGGTCTTTTTTATTGGCATTTGTCTGAGGGGGGAGTCAACATCTTGGCCGATAAAAAATAAAAATTCAGATGTAGTTTTGTATATGATGGGATGACTCACAAATCAAAATGTGTATGCTGAACACCAATCCGACATATTTTGAAAACTCATGTTTTACGGTATAAAATATTTAAACTTCGAAGTATTTCACTTCCTTTTCGATTTGTGAGTCACCCCTAATTGTTTGGCTATTCTCTCTTCATCATATTTTAATTTTTATGTATTTTGGTTTTAGTACAGAATTGGATACAATAATTGTTCATTTCGGCATTCAAGCAGTTTATTGAGGTATTTTTTTATCCTATAAAATTTTGCCAGAAATTAAAGTGGTTATGTTTTTATCGCCTCATTTTTAGTATTTTAACTTTCTCTAAACTGTAACAGTGTCAATTGTATTTTCCAGTGTATGATGTTGTCATCAATTTAATCGATTTTCTATTTCTTTTAGGTGATAGGTGGTGTCTGAGAAACGCTCAGAAGTACTGAAAAACTAATACTCAAAGCTCAAAACTTGAATACTGAAAACTCAAAACTTGAATACTGAAAACTTGAAACTTGAATACTGAAAACTAAAAAGCTCAAATACCCGTACTTGTTGTTTTGAACCTGAAATATATAATTGAATTGATTAAAATATTATTTTTCATATTTGCGCAGCGTTTTCATTTATACCATTCGTATAAATAATTGACGTTCCATTATGCATAGTTTGTTCTTTTGTGATCCCAAGCATGGTTTGCGCAAGTTGTAATCTCGGTTGGGTTGTATACACGTGCGAGGATATTTGCCAGTTCGATTACTCTGTGTTTCGATTGCAAAAGTCTGCCTCAAAATGCCTAATATTTCATTCAGCAACTTTTTTCCGGAATAAAGACAGACTCCTTTCAGATGGTGATGTGGAATCTAATCCTGGGCCTGTTGATAAAGTAATCCTTGGGTCGTTTAATCAAGCAGACGAACGTTTCGGGGATTCTGCTGGCATACAATGTGCATGTAATGCTTTAATAAGTGTCTGTTGGTCAAAGATTAGGCGAGTTACTATTTGGAAAACACCTGATCTCGGCCATATACTCGAAATAGGAAACACAACTTTTAGCAAACTAGCGAAAAATCGTTGTCTATGTCTGAACGAACTTCCGGAATGTGTTATCTTCAAAACATTTTTGTCAGTAACACGTTTGAATACAAAAATCGGTATCTTTGATATCAGTTTTCTGCGCGTAGAAGATAATTTTGACAGCGGAGATGGGGTGTTGATGCTTGTAAATGGGTTCACATTTGCAATCTTGTGGTCTAAACGTGACTATTTTCTGTTTGACTCGCATGTGCACAAATTTAGGTAATTCAGCTTTGCTAAAATTTTAAAAGGCTGAACATTTGACAAGTTACATTCAGACACATACGCTGGTACGCACGCAAGGAGAGATATGAAATGGAATTTATAAGGGTAAATGTGAGCGATGAAGATGTTGCTCATAGGACCGGGGACCGAGATTGCTAGCTTTTGTTTCAATGTTCATTCCAAAATGCATCTTATAAAACTTTTGTTGACGTTTTTTTACTTTCCTGCTCGCTTGAAAGCAACATAAGCAGGCACGAGGAACCTGCATACCCACTTCTGTATCTCCAACAGACGGACCTAGGAAAAACGGAAACCTCACAAGAGCTTATGAGTGGCGGAAATTGTTAAAGCCGGTCGGCTTCTTGTTTCAATTGTGATACAAACAACCCCGAATTTAATTATGATAATTTGGTAAAAGTGTTTACATCTGTATTAAACAAACACGCACCCCTAAACGAGAAAAATTTACGCGGAAATGAGGCTCCTTTTATGACCAAGGAAACAAAGAAATAAGTGTGTGAATCTTCGAAAAAAGGCTGTCAAAAGGTACTCTGGATTTATGGAAAATAAAATGTTTTGGCAAACCATAAAACCTTTCATAACTAATAAGAGTGGTATGAGTAATGATAATATAATGATGTTAAATTCGGATAATCGTCTTGTGACAGACGAAAAGGAACTGGCCACAATGTTAAATAATCACTACATTAACATTGTGGAAAAGAGTAGTGGAATAAAACCAACCACTATTGATTTTAGCGAAACCGATGATAAACAAGGAGTTATTTATGACATCATCGAAAAGTTTAGAAATCACCCTAGTATTCTGAAAATAAAAGAAATTTGTCCGTTAAATGATACCAAATTTCACTTTAAGGAGATAAATGAAAAAGAAATTGAAAAATTGTTCTTGGAAATTAACTGTAAAACATCAGCCGGTGAAGATAAAATCCCACCTAAACTCGCCAAGCTAGCTAGTAGTTCTTTAATAAAACCTCTAACGGCTGCAGTTAATAGTAGTATTAGGAACAATAACTTTCCTAATAATGCAAAACGAGCTTCAGTAACACCACTTGATAAGGGGTCTAAAAATAAAACCTCAATAGGCAACTATAGACCAGTCAGTGTACTAAACTTCTTCTCTAAGTTTTACGAAAAAGTTGTTAAACAACAACTCACAGAAGGAATTATAACACACAACATGTTCTAATTCGTCTGTTGGAAGAGTGGAAGAAAAAAATTGGACGTAAATTATGTAGTTGGCGCAGTCCTAATGGACCTAAAGCCTTCGATTGTGTTCCACACGACTTGATTATAGCCAAACTTTACGCTTATGGTCTCGATATTAATGCACTTGAATTTATTCTATCATTTCTTACGAATAGAAAACAATGTACACGAGTTAATGGAACTTACAGCCTTTTCGAAATAATCTTGTCTGGTGTCCCACCAGACAAGATTATTTTTAATATTTTTATAAATGATTTATTTTATTTTATCTCTAAGTGTAACCATGGAGGTGTAACTTACATAACTACGCAGATGACAACACCCTATCTGCATTCTCAAATTCGCTTAATCACTTGATTACACTGCTAGAAAATGAGTCTAATATAGCTCTTTCATGGCTAGAAATGAATAAAATGATAGTTAACCCAGACAAATTTCAAGCAATTATTTTATCCAGAAACAAAAAGGATAATTCTAATCTTGAAGTAAGTATTGGTGAGAAAAAGATTAAAACAGAACGCACCGTAAAATTATTGGGTGTGACCATTGATGATAAATTAAGTTCCGTGTAAATAAATTTATTTATTATATACGCATTTTCTTTTATAGTCGGTTTTGATTAGTTTTTGTATGTATTTATTAAAAACTACTGTAAATTATATATCCGACTTTAAATAAATAAATAAATAAATAAAAATTAAATAAATTAAATAAATTAAACAAAAAAAAAAAAAAAAAATGTAAAATATAAAATAAACTTCTCTTTTAAATCGCTATAACATTTTATCATCCGTAAATCACGAGGTAAAGAATAATATACAATACAGCACTAGAAAAATAAAAAGATAATTTAGTTGACTCGAGCTTAGCCTTTGGTAATCGAATCAAACAGTTATTATTTCTTGTTTTCTTTTCGTGATTTATACACTCAAAGTAATTTTCAAAGTTTAGGCATACATTTCCATCGATAGCGTTTCGGACAAACATGATCGAATGTTGAGCATAGTTGTTGATGTAGGAACTTTTTGCACACGTCCACCTATCAACTTGCATGCCCGGTCATGTAAGGATCGTAATTTTCTTCTGTAGATGGAGTACGCAGCAGCTGTAGTCAACATTACACATATCTTCTGTAAAAAGTCGAATTTTCCCAGAAACTTCTTTGTACGTCGTATCAAAATTGGCGTTCATGTTAAGACTTTGATCAAGAATAATGCCAAGGTATCTGTACGTTGTCGTCACATTGATGCAATGGTCACCATAAGTAACGTTAAAACTCTCTGGTTCTTGGCAGTCCCAAAAAGCATTGCTTCTGTTTTCCCTTTTTTAAATTAAGGATCATCTCGTTTTCACTGCGCCAATCGTATATGGCTTTCATATCGGCTGACAACCAAGATTTAATAATAAATGTATCTTTGCCGGCAACATACATCACGGTGTCGTATGCATACATTACAGCTTCAGAGTGACGAAGAACATTAAATAAATCATCAAAAAACATTATGAAGAGAGCTGGGCCTAAAATCGAGCCTTGAGGAACACCAGATGTTACGTGTTCCTCTTCTGATAGAACGTTATCGTATTGTACAGATTGAGTTCGATTAAATAAATAATCTGTAAACCATTCTTTTTCAGCATCTTCTATTCCATAGCAAGATAATTTGAATATGAGTTTTGAATGACTCAACATGTCAAACGCTTTGGTTAAATCCAAAAACACTGCTCCAACTACCTTTCCTTCGTCCACTTTTTTTCTGATCGAATCGGACAAAAGTGTACTAGCTCTGTAGACCTTTTCTGTCTGAAACCAAATTGATTTTTATTTAATAAACCATTGCTTTCAAGATAAAACATTCACTGATGTTGAACAATCCATTAAATTATTTTCGAAATGGCTGGAATCACAGAAATTGGTCGATAGTTATTAATGTCACTCGTGTTACCTGCCTTAAAAAGGGCAGAAACTTTTAAACGTTTCCAGTCACTGGGATAAGTACTTGTTTGCAGTGACATGTTAATTAGATGCGCAAGTGGTTCTGCTATAATATCTTTGCAGTCTTTCAGTAACCAGGAAGGTAGTCCGTCTACACCAACGGCTTTTTTACACTTCAATTGTTTTCTTTACTTCGGACACGCTAACAAGTTCAAATTTGAAACGCTTGTAAGTTTTTCTTTCTTCGGATTTATGAAAATGCCATGTCCAGTTATATAGATGAAACGAATATTTTTTCAGGTTAGCCACTACTTCTGAAAAAAACTTACAGAAAGTCGATGAAATTTTAGTCGCATTTGAAGTGTTCTCGCCATTAATTTCGAAGGTTGTAGAAGAGCATCCATTGGTTTTGTTAGGAAAAACCTTTTTAATCGTATTCCAAATTTTATCTGGTTCATTAGAAGCATTATTCAAGAGATTTCTATGAAATCTTGATTTGTACTTCTTGACCAAGTCGTTTATCCTATTTCGTAATCGTTTGTACAGACTTATATCTTCCGCGGGATTTCGTTTTCCGTGATTTTCGTAAAATTGCATCTCTCCTATTCGTTTCGTGCTTTACATCATCCGTCAGCCACTGACAAGGCTTTCCTCGTATTTTCTTCACAACTTTTGGCGCTAGTTGATCTAGAGTGGAAGTCAATGCATTTTTCATAAAATTCCAAGCGACATTTACATTCGTACATTCATAGAACGGGCTCCAATCTTTACTTTTTAAAATATCACAGAAATGTATGCGTTCAAAATTGTTTTACGAGCCTCCCCACACTGCTATGCGGCAAAAATATCGTTCCCGCATGCGGGATTATTGGGGAAATGGAATATATTTTTCAATCCATGCCAAAAAGGCAGGATTGTTGGAGAGATGGGGATTACTACAGAAGCGATAGTGTTAGAGTGAATACGGCATCTTTTATTGACATCCTGTACTGCACATTTGTTTATTTTATTGGTGCCTGTGGAAGAAATATATTTACACCTTTTTACACGTTTTAGTGTGATTGATGAGCTGCACGCGAATTTGCTTTCTAATTTTTAATGAATAAATCAGATAAACGAAGCATTTCATATATATATATATTTATTTTAAATTATTCTATTACATTGAAACAAAATCGAAGTTTATATATGTAAATGCCTAAAAAATGATTTAGGAAAGTGTAAGAAAATTTCGTCTGTACATGTTTGACATGAGGGAAGTTGTTGGTTTGTTGCATTCTCCAGCTCACGTTAGCCGACAAAAAAGAACCCGGCGTTTAAACATTGTAAAAAATTGGATACAACAAAAATATTTTTTCTTTTCTGTTCGGTTGATTCGATCACATGTTAAAATGGCGCGTATAGTCGTATTCGATCGTTGGAATGACAGCTTGAACGAACTTAAGAAATATTAGCAAATACCTGTTGATACGGTTGTCAAGGAAACATATTGACAGTAAAAAGTTCCACTAAAACAAATTTTGTTAAATTTCCAGTTGACCCTCAAAAAATTAAATTGTCATGAGACCGAGCAAGGACGATTGATTCTTCGAGAAATTGAGTGAATGGGCCTAAAGTAATTCGTCGCTGCATCAAAATTCTAATTCTGAAATAAAAATGAAAATAGAGGATTTTCCACATGAAGAAAAAATTTTCCAAGGTTCCGACAAAGTGCATAAGCACGAAGGAATCGTGTAAAAAGTTAGAGTATTTATATTTTAGAGAAGTCAACTGTATTAATTTTTAAGGGCCTCTGGAAATGTAATGGAAATATAAATTTGGTAGCTTAAGCATGGCTTATTATTTTCCTGGAATATCGGATAAACTTATACCAATTGAACTAATTTTCGTGGGAATAATTTTTCGCAAATTGAACAGATTTTTACTTATTAGTAGAATTAATTTTCTTAGTTGTTTGATTTGCAAAAAAATAAGTTTTTGCGATCTGATGGAAACCGCGAAGGACGGGGGTTTTAAAACGTATCCCTAGCAAATATGACATTGGCATTGAATCTCGCAAAATGGACAAGAAAACGCAAAATTTCGCGGGGAAAAATCTTCCCGCGAAACTAGTTCCTTTAAAAGTAGGATTTCATGTCCCGAAAAAAAGCTTATTAAAAGTAATGGGTAAAATGAAAAGATACATGTGGACGCCAACTTCGCCTCCCCCATCTTGGACGGTAGAAATAATTTTCTTCATCACCTCAGCGTGTCTGCAAGGGTGTATGGATGCCATAGGTGGCGGCGGGAGGTGTGGATGAGGTTCCATTGTAACAGTTTTATTAACGTGATCCTGTCACGAATAAAAAATAAATTGATGACAGTGCTGCACTGAGATAATGGCCGCTTAATAAGGTATGATATTTATATATTTAAACGCCATGCGTTGATAAAATATAAGAGAACAAGCAAACTGTCGATTTAAAATGCCCAGATCACTTACTCAATGTGTCTAAAATGAACGCCAAACAAGAGAAAAAGCTTGAGAATACCTGACTAATATCTTCGTACATTAGCTCCATATTTAGTGGTTTCCTACCCTACAAATAAAAGAGGGGAAGATTACAATCAAAAACTTTATGCCCTGAGCACGCCGTTCTTTAGTAACAGTGGGTTAGCAGTGGAGGTCTCATTCGAAAACCTTGCTTAAGATTTTAAACGTCATTCATTTTTCATGGATTCTCGATTTCACATGAATCTAGAACTTCCCAGCATTTTCCTGCAACAATTAAATCTTTGATAGTAACAAGGTTCTGGAAATAAATATAAATGGCGGTTGTTGAAGTTCAGCATTACAGGTTGATGTTTTGTGATCATGTGCTGATATATCGTAAAACCACCCCAGTACCTTTTTCTTTCCCTGAAGCACTGTTTAAACACTGCTATATATCCGTTGCTTCTAAGAAGATTTTTGCTACAGTCCTATACCTCAATGCACAGTCCAAGTGAAGGGAAAGTGTTCAGAGGGGCCTCAAGGTTGCTAAGAAAGTCGACTAATTCATAGTCCTTAGCAAACGCGTACACAATTCATGATAAAGTGAAAGTCAGCTCATTCAACAACGTCCGAGATAATTTAAAGTTAAATTACCGTATTTTCTCCAATAAACGCCCGCTCCCTTTTAAACGCCCCTCTCCAATATACGCCCCCCCTAAAATCTGATTTTTTTTATATACGTCCCTCTCTAATAAACGCCCTCCCTCTAATAAACGCCCCGCTATGTTCTTCAAAGGGGGCGTTTATTAGAATTAATAAAACAAATTTTATCGGATATTCCTGGAATAAAATAAACGAGTTTGACCGTCAATTTCCTTTTTATTTCTATTGAACAACATTATTTATAAGGAAACATATGATGCAGTTTTTTTTCTTGATGTTTAAGTTCCAATAAAGCATTGTATCGTTGTTTTCGCTTAGAAATTTCTCTATCCAGCACAATGGCTGTTCTTTTGTCCTTTGTCAAAGCGTTGAATTTAGCAGGAACGACCAATCCAATGATGATCTGGACGATGATTTTATAGATATAGAAGATTTGTAAATAACATTTTTCCTGATAAAAGAAAATTTTGATTTTTGAAATAAACGCCCCTCTCTTTTTAACGCCCCTCTCCAATAAACGCCCCCCCCTAAAATCTGAAATTTTTTATAAACGCCCGGGGCGTTTAATTGAGAAAATACGGTAATGTCAAAATCATTTTTCTCAAAACAAAAAACCTCTGCCCTCATCGAATAAGAGCAGAGAGATCACAAATAGTACATGCAAAAACAAGAAATACAATCCGAAAATATTTAAGGTGACGGTGTATCAAAAAATCGATTTTTTTTTATTAGCCATTTATACTAAAGAAACGACGATCTTCCCAATGGTGAAACTATTTATTTATTTTTCGAAGGGGAATATTGACTTTATCCAAATAACTAACTTTTTTTTCTGATCGGTGTTTCACACCTTAAATTGAATAAGAGTTAAGAGTGAATGTTTTAACACTTATCATCCTCTTGAGTATAACTTTTAAAAATAAATTATATTTTCTTTCCGAAAAGAAATGACCATCTGAAAAAAAAAACACTTTCATTTCTAAAAATGTATGCCATCCTGTTCTGTTTCTGCAAGTCACAGAAAAATGTTAAACGACTTAGAAAGTTCTATTTCTATGGTATTCTCAGTCACGTCTTTGCGAATAATAAAATTTAAAAGGACAACCTTCTGAATATTCATCGCCTCGGAAGTGTGAAAGTATCACCATCATTATGAGTATGCTTGAAAGGTGTGAATTTTAAAAAATCTTTAAAACACTTTTTCGTAGTGTTTTTTTTTTCGTATACCATCTATTACATTTCAAATCTCTTTTACAAAACTACAGAAGATCTACAAGGGAGAGTGCTACTGTGCTGTAGCCAACGTGTTTATCTAAAAGCGATTTTATTTTTATTTTTAAAAAATCAACGATTCTCTAGATATGACATCTTAAAGACGAAAGTTTAAGTTAAAAAATGGCTTTTTTAGAAAAAGTAAAATAAATCAAAAACGGGGACTTTGTGAAAAATAATTAAAAAATCGTTTTTACATACATCTATCACGATGCTATAGAACATCGAATGAGATTTGGAAACGAAGTAGTTTTGTAAATGAAGTCACTTTTTTGAAGGCAGGGTGTGTTTCAAAAATGTCTCTGTACTTTTCACGAGTTAAAAAGTTTCAAATTATTTTTATACCATTTGATAGGTGGTTGAAAATGCTTTTTGGTGATGTATAAATGAATAAATTTTGATTAACTATCGCTGAAAAAATCGCGATTTAAAAAACCATGCTCAAAAGGTATACCGTCACCTTAAGCATAACTTTTAAAATTTGCATAAAAAGTATTTCTAAAGTTTTCCCTAAGTCCACCATTTCCAGTTTTTTAACGTATGCTGAAGTAATGCAAAGAAATGAACGATGGCCCTGAGGTGTCACAGTTCTCATTTTTTATTTCGACAATTCTCGTTCTTTTTTTGACAGTTCTCGATTTTATTTTGACAGTTCTTGTTTTTATTTTGACAGTTCAGGTATTTAAATTGACAGTTCAGGTTTTTAAATTGACAGTTCTCGATTTTATTTTAACAGTTCTCGTTTTTATTTTTGTCAGTTTTCGTTTTTATTTTGACAGTCATCGTTTTTATTTTGACAGTCATCGTTTTTATTTTGACAGTTCTCGTTTTTATTTTGACAGTCATCGATTTTATTTTGACAGTCATCGTTTTTATTTTGACAGTCATCGTTTTTATTTTGACAGTTCAGGTTTTTAAATTGACAGTTCTCGATTTTATTTTAACAGTTCTCGTTTTTATTTTTAACGGTTCTCATTTTTATTTTGACAGTTCTCATTTTTATTTTGACAGTTATCGATTTTATTTTGACAGTCATCGTTTTTATTTGACAGTTATCGTTTTTATTTTGACAGTTATCGTTTTTATTTTGACAGTTCTCATTTTTATTTTGACGGTTCTCATTTTTATTTTGACAGTCATCGTTTTTATTTTGACAGTTCTCGTTTTTATTTTTGACAGTTCTCATTTTTATTTTGACAGTTCTCGTTTTTATTTTGACAGTTATCGTTTTTATTTTGACAGTTCTCGTTTTTATTTTTGACAGTTCTCGATTTTATTTTGACGGTTCTCGTTTTTATTTTGATATTTCTTGATTTTATTTTGACAGTTCTCGATTTTTTTTTTTGACGGTTCTCATTTTTATTTTGACAGTTCTCGTTTTTATTTTGACAGTTCCCGTTTTTATTTTGACAGTTCATCGTTTTAATTTTTGACAGTTCTCGTTTTTATTTTGACAGTTCTCGTTTTATTTTTAACAGTTCTCGTTTTTATTTTTGACAGTTCTCGATTTTATTTTGACGGTTCTCGTTTTTATTTTGATATTTCTTGATTTTATTTTGACAGTTCTCGTTTTTCGTTGTTCTTTTTGTTGGACTTAGATTTTTTCAGTTCTCTTTAGATCACTTTTTCTTGATTCATTTACTCTCGAGTGGGTGTTAATGATTTAAAAGATGATTTAAAGGATGCTATTTTTTTTAAATACGTAATAAGAAGGCGGTATTAACGAGGGAGTAAGCATTTGTGGTTTATACCTAAAGTTGATTAAAGTTGACTATACGTTGCATTGATGCGACTGACAGACTCACAGAATGGGACGCAATTATTAAATTATTAATTTGTATTTTCATACAAATGCAGAAGAAAAACAACAAAATCTTCTTTAAAATCATTTTGTACATAATACAATAAAGTGTTCCGCTTCCCGTACATGGAGGTAAACAAAAAGAAACATATCGAAGCACTTGCCACAGTACGCAATTAAATGAAAGTATATTTTTTTTGACTAAATAACAAAAAAGGGATAAAATAAGCTACCTATTAGAGATAGCTAGGCAGACATTTTGTTTACATTTAACATGATTTCTTTTCGCATTCTCTTGTCACGTGATCATTTTTTAATATTTTTTAAATTTAATCTATTCTTGTGAATTCGTGACAGATTGATTGGATTAAAGTTTTGGCGGGTATCTTAATTAAATAATTTATTTAAATTGTTACGAAAAATAAAAACGAATTTATTATGATAAAGGAAACGAGAACTGTCAAAATAAAACGAGAACTGTCAAAATAAAAACGAGAACTGTCAAAATAAAAACGAGAACTGTCAAAATAAAAACGAGAACAGTCAAAATAAAATCGAGAACTGTCGAAAATAAAAACGAGAACTGTTAAAAATAAAACGAGAACTGTCAAAATAAAAACGAGAACTGTCAAAATAAAAACGAGAACCGTCAAAATAAAAACGAGAACTGTCAAAATAAAAATGAGAACCGTCAAAATAAAAACAATAACTGTCAAAATAAAAACGATAACTGTCAAAAAAGAACGAGAACTGTCAAAATAAAACGAGACCTGTGACACCTCAGGGCCATCGTAGAAATGAGACATCATTACTTGCAATAATTCACAAGAAAGCAATCCTTACACATTACCATGATTTCAGAAAATATTAAAATTCTAGGACTTATTCCATTTTTTGCTTTAGATTCCAGTTTTTGCTCTAAATTCCAGGGCTTTCCAAGTTTGTTTTAAAATTCAGGGTTTTCCAGAATTTTGCAGGTCGCTGGTAACATCAAAACCCTAACATACGTTTGCATCTTCGACAAGTAACACACAAAATAACTCCCTACCTCGTCATAGCCAAAAAGCCACAACCTTGGCGTTTGATAATATTTGTCGTACGTGATGTTTAAGTCGTACGTTCTGGTCTGTAAAATACCATCTTTTGTTAACGCAGCTTCTTGTAATATATCTTTTCGTTGAGCGGTGTTTGATACAGTGGCCTGAAAAAAGTGGTAAATGCTTAATCTTTTAAATTTAAAAAAACATTAAACAATAATATTTGACATTTTATTATAATCTTTTCATCTTCGTAGTAGGTATCCAGACCCTTCTCCTGTGTTTAAAAATGTGAACAATGTAGAAAACAAACAAAACCCAATTGATTATGGTCCAATTTCTAATTTCGAGACCATCCGAGTAAATGTATTTTTCATTATCAAAACCTAACTTGTGTGTTCTCGCAAAAAAAATACGGTTTAAAGAACTTACTGCATCTTCTAACATACCCGCTTCTTCAAACGCTATATATATATAAAAAAAAAGAATTATCATATGTTAAAATATCATGATATTAAAAAAAATTAATAAAACTAATTTTGGTTTGCTTTTACTATCAAACAAATCACTGTGAACAAACAAATGAAAACAACCTTCAAAAAAAATGAACAGTATGTACAGGAAATGAAAACGTGCACACTTTAACTAACAATCCTTAAAATTGCAATTTTTCGTGAAAAATTTATTAAAATTTTGGTGGTTTTTAATTTCGTGGAAACGCACACAGCAATTGGGTTTTGATACTTTACTTCAATTTCATTATTGGCGAAATCAAATGTAACTATCTCATCAGGGAATAAAAAATTGTGGTGAAGCAGAACTGTAACCAGTTTTTACTCCTAATAATTATACTTAACCATTTTTTAATTATTGCTACAATGCATACCGTGAAAATAAAGAAAATGGATAATATTTTTGACAATTTATTTAGATTAATTTTTTGAAATCCATGGTGCATATACAAATTTTTTAAAATCCATTTCACATATACAACATTTGTCTAATTATCCTCTTGAAATTGTTTTGTTTCGTTGAAAGCAGTGTCTGCTAAATTCTAGAAATTGGTTAACATTAATACATAAAAAATTTCAGGTTAAGATTTAAGAAATACAAAACACCAGTACAATGTCACATTTCAAAGTTTTAGAGCATTCTCCTCGCACAGCCATTTTCGTTCTCCATTGTGTAAATGCGAATGCACATAAAAAAGGCTTATCTTACATGTCCACTTATTCTTTAAGGTATTCAACATTAAAACTGAGCTAGCACATGCTTGCAGTAACAACTTGGCAACTACCGCTCACCTTCCATGTCCATTGCCTCATCGTCATCATCATCATCGTCGTCATCATCGTTATTCGCCACCTCTGTTGCAGGAGTCTGAGGAAAACAAACAACTCGTGTGAAGAAAAGAGGTCTCTATTAATGAAAAACATTTAATAAAAGAAAGAAAGTGTGATTCTATTTTTTTACAAATAACTTTTGAAATAACCAGCGGTAAGGCATTGTGTGGAATGAGAATTGTATATAAAACATGTCACCTTAATCTCTTGGTCATCTTTACTTTCACTAACAATTTCAACATTATGATGAGTATCTACCCAGCCACCATCACCATCACCTTCTTCGATGATGGCTTCATTTCCAGTAACGTACTCCATTTGACTGCATCGTTTGTAGCAAGGTACTATACACGAAAAAAAATCTCAATAAATTTTCAAGTTGTCATTCTTGCAGTCAATTTAAAAGTAAATTACCATTTTTAGTAGTGAGGTATTGTTTATCTGCAGGAAGGTAACTTTTTTTCTTCGATTCTTCCCCTGTCGACCTGCAAAAACAAAAATGGCGAAGTTATACTATTCAGATCTAATACTTCAGCTAGAATTTTTCTGGACCAAAACACCAGGTGGTAAGCAAAAATATCAAACAAATAATTTTTTTCTTCAAATATCTTTACTAACTTTCCCGAAGTCTATTTTAACTTTCTTATGTGTTTATCAAGTAATTTTACACATGTTAATCATTTGCAATCGTTTTTCGCCAGGTTCGGAAATGGACTGAATGAGGTTATTCTATTTTTTTATCCCAATTGTTCTCCAATGGGCTAACAAACATTTATCCTAAGTTTTGCGGCTTCTTTTGACTATTTCCCAAAATCAACAAACAACACCACTTGATCATTACTGCATTACACTGTGAACGCCAACAAATATTGCGACTTTGTTACTGGAAGTAATACTAATTTTGAAATTTTATTCCAAATTTGAATTTTTTTAGCTTATTTCATGTCTTATAAAGCATAAGAGGCCTTTACATGAGACAAAGAGGCCTGTACATGTCTCTTTAATAATAGCCGTATTCCGTGTGTCTGTCTGTCTGTCCGCGAAAGACGCGCCCTGTTACGGAAACACGAAATGCGATATATAAAGGACGGGCGACCCCGTGGATTTTTACACGGGTTAACGACTAGTTTACATATAATTCAGCCATTTCAAAAAATGACACCCGACTTACCAATGCCAAGTTGGACAATGATGTACTAGATAGTCTCCCGCTGCTACAAACTATAAAAATTATAACGTTAAAATGTATTGCTTATTAAATCATTATAACCAGACTACAGGTTTGATTAGGACAATAACATCGATAAGCATACAGAAAATTAAATAAGACAGCTATGGACAAACCTCCTCAGGTGTTATGACTCCAGTGTCTCTGAATTTTGACTCCTGTTAGAAAAACAAGAAATATTTGCGACATACAGAAACAGTTGTGGGAAAAAGAATTAGTTATTTTTCTTGTCTTTTTTGGTCTATGCTCTTACATGCTTTTAGGATATTTGTCCTAAAAGCACGTAAACTTTCAAAATTGCAAATGAAAAATCTGTAGATTGATCTATAAAAAAAAGACTAAGGGAAAATTCCATTACATTCATACAAATATAGCAATTAACATGAAAGTAGTTCATTCAGACTTTAGAATTAACAAGACCTCTCACAGAGATAATAGGAGCTATATGCAAATACCTATAAATATGCATGCTAAAGAAAATATACACAGCATGTTTTTTGTTGTACTGGTATGCTTATTTGATGCATCACACCATATATACATTAACAATCCTGCAAACACATCTTTATTTTCTGTTTTTTAAGAACTTGTTATTGTTTAGAAACTACTTGAATTGACCTGAATCAGTCTTGTCAATGAAGAAAAGGCTGGGCATGCAGCAAATCGCACCCCCAAATTTAATTTTACAGTGTATAAATGTAAGATTAGTTTGTCTACAGAAAATAAACTTTAGTCCATATGATACTGGTTGTATACGTTTAAAAGCTGAAAGTAGCACATCCTATTCTGTTTCAAGCTTGTGTTTGCGATTGCTTAAACAAGAATGACAAGACAGTTGCATAATTTTTCTGTGTATAAAAAAGTTTATCTACTCATGGTATGAACATGACCATAACATTGAACGTCTTATTATAAGGGCTTGCATAATACCAATTTGGATAAATTACCCTATGTTTATTTTAAAATCCAATCACAATCATACATACCTTCAAAACAGGTGTCATATATTCGGCAACACCCAATGCTTTGCTCTTCACTGCATTAAAAGCATTTTGCAGAGCCATTTTCTATCTATTAAACACTAAAGAAAGTAATCTAATTAATTAATAAACCAGTACATACTTTTTTTATAACTCGTTAGATTTTAATAAACTCTGTACTCTAATAAAGGCAAATTAAGCACAGAGCCAGTCTACAACTATCAACTAGACTTTAGAATAACTCTTTTACCTTTCTACTAAAGAAAACAGCTGCCTTTGTTGCTTTAAGGATCAATGTAATGACTTTGTTTACTCATTTTTTTGTTCTTAAAACATTACATTTCCTTGAAGCCAGGAGGATACACAGACGCAGAGTCTACAAAGCAACAAAGCCGCAAAACTACAAAACCATTGAGATGTCATTCAAAGAGTAATTTAAAGGGATTCCTGCACTAAAAATGATATTTTTATATGTTGTGGAAAATAAAAGGTTGTTTATGAATTTTTAAAAACCTAATTTTTATTCAAGATTTTAAGCATACTGCAAGGTCTTTTTTATCAAAATTGGAGAAAAAAATTTATCCTATTCTTATAAAGAAAATTGTGAGCTTTCTAATGATTAACAAAATCTGTAATATTCCTATGTTAAATGTTTTAAAGAAGAAGTAACGAAAAACACTGCATATATTCTTATTTATTCATTCTTACAGATTACGAAAACAACATGGCATAATAAAATTTTCTCTTTTTTTATGTCCAACTTTTGATTTCAAAGAGCACATCAATGGTCGCCACCATTATCGAACTAAAGCCTAATTGGCTCGTACATATTTTTGTAGATTTGTGATGTCACACGACCTACATAGGTCAACAATATTTGTAAGATGATGGATGAAGATTTGTCACATTGAGTGAAGAGTTCACAGCATCTTACTCTCACGAACTAGAATATACTAAGGAGAAATTAAAAAAAAAGTGTCAAGGCAAAACTCAGATATACTGGATATGCAAGTTTTCAAAGTCATACCAAAAATAATTTTGAAGAATTTAAAAACATGGGAAAATAGAAAACTTTGAGACTTCATTTTGTTTTCGCAATTTTTAGGAATCAACACATTTCATTGTGTATAATCATTTTTGATCTTTCAAACGTTTTATATTGTACATATTGTAAAAATTTAAATGAAAACACCCGCTGTCTTTTATTTTAGAAATATTTAATATTTGCTTTTTGATCTATTTTGCTAATTGCTTATGTTATTATTTAATAAAACAACAAAGTAATAAAGATCGCGAATGTCACAATAATAATGTCGTTAAGATCGTGATGCAAACTTCACACATTATTTGTTTATTACAGAGTTATTATAGCCAGGAGACGCAGCATAATTTTTCTTACCACCAGGAAATCAGAGTAGTTAAGGTGGAAAAAAATTAGAGTTGACCGCAAATGAATTTCTTGCAGTCAGAATACTGACCACGCCTTTTGATTAGTTACTTCTATTGTTTTTACTTGCATGATCAATATCGGGAAATATAATAAATTCTCGTATTATTTAAGAGGGTAAGATGTGATCAAGCCAGTTTTGGTGAATTGAGGTGCACATAGCAAGACATTGTGCTGTAAGCAGTTGCTCGAATGATGACTACAAGCTTAACAAATGGAAGTAATCCCACTCTTGTATGAATAAATCATCCTGTGAATGTGATGCCCCTTTCAGGTAAGTAAATAACATCTTGTTAGGTAATGATGGTAGTGTGAAT
>JASGCC010003200.1:0-24890 GCA_030067915.1 Hydractinia echinata | reverse complement strand
GGAACTCCGGTGTCGTAGGCTATTGAGTTTTCATGTTACATTTTTTATCACTACGACTGTGACGTATCTTTTTTACAAAACAGGCGCTGAGTAAATCAAGTAAGGGACATGATTAGAAGTTTTTTCCCTTCCAAAACGACCACGATCTTGCTGCAATAAACGCGCCGCGTCCCAAAAGAATGGATTAGGAGCGTTAGACTAAGAAAATCGCGATGTAGTTACTTTGCTAATTAACGTTTTCATATGAAAAATATGTCTGAAATTACCCTAGCTTGCCTACGTTGGAACTTTTTACCACAAATTTTAAAGCTCAAGGTTGCCGTAATGAATCGATAGAGCTTGAAAAGAGCTTTCACACGCACACAAACACGACCCATTTCCGACGATCCAGTCAAGAAATACGACCTTTAAAGTTTGAACATTTTCGATATAAGGTCATAATAAATCGTAGATATCTGCCCGTACGTCTGTCTACGACCATACCACGATGAACACACCTGTTCTCGTCCGATCACGGAAGTTAAGCATCGTCGGGCCGGGATAGTACTTGGATGGGGGACCGCCTGGGAACTCCCGGTGTCGTAGGCTATTGAGTTTTTCATGTTACATTTTTTATCACTACGACTGTGACGTATCTTTTTTACAAAACAGGCGCTGAGTAAATCAAGTAAGGGACATGATTAGAAGTTTTTTCCCTTCCAAAACGACCACGATCTTGCTGCAATAAACGCGCCGCGTCCCAAAAGAATGGATTAGGAGCGTTAGACTAAGAAAATCGCGATGTAGTTACTTTGCTAATTAACGTTTTCATATGAAAAATATGTCTGAAATTACCCTAGCTTGCCTACGTTGGAACTTTTTACCACAAATTTTAAAGCTCAAGGTTGCCGTAATGAATCGATAGAGCTTGAAAAGAGCTTTCACACGCACACAAACACGACCCATTTCCGACGATCCAGTCAAGAAATACGACCTTTAAAGTTTGAACAATTTTCGATATAAGGTCATAATAAATCGTAGATATCTGCCCGTACGTCTGTCTACGACCATACCACGATGAACACACCTGTTCTCGTCCGATCACGGAAGTTAAGCATCGTCGGGCCGGGATAGTACTTGGATGGGGGACCGCCTGGGAACTCCCGGTGTCGTAGGCTATTGAGTTTTTCATGTTACATTTTTTATCACTACGACTGTGACGTATCTTTTTTACAAAACAGGCGCTGAGTAAATCAAGTAAGGGACATGATTAGAAGTTTTTTCCCTTCCAAAACGACCACGATCTTGCTGCAATAAACGCGCCGCGTCCCAAAAGAATGGATTAGGAGCGTTAGACTAAGAAAATCGCGATGTAGTTACTTTGCTAATTAACGTTTTCATATGAAAAATATGTCTGAAATTACCCTAGCTTGCCTACGTTGGAACTTTTTACCACAAATTTTAAAGCTCAAGGTTGCCGTAATGAATCGATAGAGCTTGAAAAGAGCTTTCACACGCACACAAACACGACCCATTTCCGACGATCCAGTCAAGAAATACGACCTTTAAAGTTTGAACATTTTCGATATAAGGTCATAATAAATCGTAGATATCTGCCCGTACGTCTGTCTACGACCATACCACGATGAACACACCTGTTCTCGTCCGATCACGGAAGTTAAGCATCGTCGGGCCGGGATAGTACTTGGATGGGGGACCGCCTGGGAACTCCCGGTGTCGTAGGCTATTGAGTTTTTCATGTTACATTTTTTATCACTACGACTGTGACGTATCTTTTTTACAAAACAGGCGCTGAGTAAATCAAGTAAGGGACATGATTAGAAGTTTTTTCCCTTCCAAAACGACCACGATCTTGCTGCAATAAACGCGCCGCGTCCCAAAAGAATGGATTAGGAGCGTTAGACTAAGAAAATCGCGATGTAGTTACTTTGCTAATTAACGTTTTCATATGAAAAATATGTCTGAAATTACCCTAGCTTGCCTACGTTGGAACTTTTTACCACAAATTTTAAAGCTCAAGGTTGCCGTAATGAATCGATAGAGCTTGAAAAGAGCTTTCACACGCACACAAACACGACCCATTTCCGACGATCCAGTCAAGAAATACGACCTTTAAAGTTTGAACATTTTCGATATAAGGTCATAATAAATCGTAGATATCTGCCCGTACGTCTGTCTACGACCATACCACGATGAACACACCTGTTCTCGTCCGATCACGGAAGTTAAGCATCGTCGGGCCGGGATAGTACTTGGATGGGGGACCGCCTGGGAACTCCCGGTGTCGTAGGCTATTGAGTTTTTCATGTTACATTTTTTATCACTACGACTGTGACGTATCTTTTTTACAAAACAGGCGCTGAGTAAATCAAGTAAGGGACATGATTAGAAGTTTTTTCCCTTCCAAAACGACCACGATCTTGCTGCAATAAACGCGCCGCGTCCCAAAAGAATGGATTAGGAGCGTTAGACTAAGAAAATCGCGATAGTTACTTTGCTAATTAACGTTTTCATATGAAAAATATGTCTGAAATTACCCTAGCTTGCCTACGTTGGAACTTTTTACCACAAATTTTAAAGCTCAAGGTTGCCGTAATGAATCGATAGAGCTTGAAAAGAGCTTTCACACGCACACAAACACGACCCATTTCCGACGATCCAGTCAAGAAATACGACCTTTAAAGTTTGAACATTTTCGATATAAGGTCATAATAAATCGTAGATATCTGCCCGTACGTCTGTCTACGACCATACCACGATGAACACACCTGTTCTCGTCCGATCACGGAAGTTAAGCATCGTCGGGCCGGGATAGTACTTGGATGGGGGACCGCCTGGGAACTCCCGGTGTCGTAGGCTATTGAGTTTTTCATGTTACATTTTTTAATCAAACTACGACTGTGACGTATCTTTTTTACAAAACAGGCGCTGAAGTAAATCAAGTAAGGGGACATGATTAGAAGTTTTTCCCCTTCCAAACGACCACGATCTTGCTGCAATAAACGCGCCGCGTCCCAAAAGAATGGATTAGGAGCGTTAGACTAAGAAAATCGCGATGTAGTTACTTTGCTATTAACGTTTCATATGAAAAATATGTCTGAAATTACCCTAGCTTGCCTACGTTGGAACTTTTTACCACAAATTTTAAAGCTCAAGGTTGCCCGTAATGATCGATAGAGCTTGAAAAGAGCTTCACACGCACACAAACACGACCCATTTCCGACAATCCAGTCAAGAAATACGACCTTTAAAGTTTGAACCATTTTCGATATAAGGTCATAATAAATCGTAGATATCTGCCCGTACGTCTGTCTACGACCATACCACGATGAACACACCTGTTCTCGTCCGATCCACGGAAGTTAAGCATCGTCGGCCGGGATAGTACTTGGATGGGGGACCGCCTGGGAACTCCCGGTGTCGTAGGCTATTGAGTTTTTCATGTTACATTTTTTATCACTACGACTGTGACGTATCTTTTTTACAAAACAGGCGCTGAGTAAATCAAGTAAGGGACATGATTAGAAGTTTTTTCCCTTCCAAAACGACCACGATCTTGCTGCAATAAACGCGCCGCGTCCCAAAGAATGGATTAGGAGCGTTAGACTAAGAAAATCGCGATGTAGTTACTTTGCTAATTAACGTTTTCATATGAAAAATATGTCTGAAATTACCCTAGCTTGCCTACGTTGGAACTTTTTACCACAAATTTTAAAGCTCAAGGTGCCGTAATGAATCGATAGAGCTTGAAAAGAGCTTTCACACGCACACAAACACGACCCATTTCCGACGATCCAGTCAAGAAATACGACCTTTAAAGTTTGAACATTTTCGATATAAGGTCATAATAAATCGTAGATATCTGCCCGTACGTCTGTCTACGACCATACCACGATGAACACACCTGTTCTCGTCCGATCACGGAAGTTAAGCATCGTCGGGCCGGGATAGTACTTGGATGGGGGACCGCCTGGGAACTCCCGGTGTCGTAGGCTATTGAGTTTTTCATGTTTACATTTTTTATCACTACGACTGTGACGTATCTTTTTTACAAAACAGGCGCTGAGTAAATCAAGTAAGGGACATGATTAGAAGTTTTTTCCCCTTCCAAAACGACCACGATCTTGCTGCAATAAACGCGCCGCGTCCCAAAAGAATGGATTAGGAGCGTTAGACTAAGAAAATCGCGATGTAGTTACTTTGCTAATTAACGTTTTCATATGAAAAATATGTCTGAAATTACCCTAGCTTGCCTACGTTGGAACTTTTTACCACAAATTTTAAAGCTCAAGGTTGCCGTAATGAATCGATAGAGCTTGAAAAGAGCTTTCACACGCACACAAACACGACCCATTTCCGACGATCCAGTCAAG
This sequence comes from Hydractinia echinata, assembly GCA_030067915.1. Classification (NCBI taxonomy): domain Eukaryota; kingdom Metazoa; phylum Cnidaria; class Hydrozoa; order Anthoathecata; family Hydractiniidae; genus Hydractinia; species Hydractinia echinata. The sequence goes on along the minus strand of JASGCC010003200.1, from coordinate 20,517 downwards.
AAATACGACCTTTAAAGTTTGAACAATTTTCGATATAAGGTCATAATAAATCGTAGATATCTGCCCGTACGTCTGTCTACGACCATACCACGATGAACACACCTGTTCTCGTCCGATCACGGAAGTTAAGCATCGTCGGCCGGGATAGTACTTGGATGGGGGACCGCCTGGGAACTCCCGGTGTCGTAGGCTATTGAGTTTTTCATGTTACATTTTTTATCACTACGACTGTGACGTATCTTTTTTACAAAACAGGCGCTGAGTAAATCAAGTAAGGGACATGATTAGAAGTTTTTTCCCTTCCAAAACGACCACGATCTTGCTGCAATAAACGCGCCGCGTCCCAAAAGAATGGATTAGGAGCGTTAGACTAAGAAAATCGCGATGTAGTTACTTTGCTAATTAACGTTTTCATATGAAAAATATGTCTGAAATTACCCTAGCTTGCCTACGTTGGAACTTTTTACCACAAATTTTAAAGCTCAAGGTTGCCGTAATGAATCGATAGAGCTTGAAAGAGCTTTCACACGCACACAAACACGACCCATTTCCGACGATCCAGTCAAGAAATACGACCTTTAAAGTTTGAACAATTTTCGATATAAGGTCATAATAAATCGTAGATATCTGCCCGTACATCTGTCTACGACCATACCACGATGAACACACCTGTTCTCGTCCGATCACGGAAGTTAAGCATCGTCGGCCGGGATAGTACTTGGATGGGGGACCGCCTGGGAACTCCCGGTGTCCGTAGGCTATTGAGTTTTTCATGTTACATTTTTTTATCACTACGACTGTGACGTATCTTTTTTACAAAACAGGCGCTGAGTAAATCAAGTAAGGGACATGATTAGAAGTTTTTTCCCTTCCAAAACGACCACGATCTTGCTGCAATAAACGCGCCGCGTCCCAAAAGAATGGATTAGGAGCGTTAGACTAAGAAATCGCGATGTAGTTACTTTGCTAATTAACGTTTTCATATGAAAAATATGTCTGAAATTACCCTAGCTTGCCTACGTTGGAACTTTTTACCACAAATTTTAAAGCTCAAGGTTGCCGTAATGAATCGATAGAGCTTGAAAAGAGCTTTCACACGCACACAAACACGACCCATTTCCGACGATCCAGTCAAGAAATACGACCTTTAAAGTTTGAACCAATTTTCGATATAAGGTCATAATAAATCGTAGATATCTGCCCGTACGTCTGTCTACGACCATACCACGATGAAACACACCTGTTCTCGTCCGATCACGGAAGTTAAGCATCGTCGGGCCGGGATAGTACTTGGATGGGGGACCGCCTGGGAACTCCCGGTGTCGTAGGCTATTGAGTTTTTCATGTTACATTTTTTATCACTACGACTGTGACGTATCTTTTTTACAAAACAGGCGCTGAGTAAATCAAGTAAGGGACATGATTAGAAGTTTTTTCCCTTCCAAAACGACCACGATCTTGCTGCAATAAACGCGCCGCGTCCCAAAAGAATGGATTAGGAGCGTTAGACTAAGAAAATCGCGATGTAGTTACTTTGCTAATTAACGTTTTCATATGAAAAATATGTCTGAAATTACCCTAGCTTGCCTACGTTGGAACTTTTACACAAATTTTAAAGCTCAAGGTTGCCGTAATGAATCGATAGAGCTTGAAAAGAGCTTTCACACGCACACAAACACGACCCATTTCCGACGATCCAGTCAAGAAATACGACCTTTAAAGTTTGAACAATTTTCGATATAAGGTCATAATAAATCGTAGATATCTGCCCGTACATCTGTCTACGACCATACCACGATGAACACACCTGTTCTCGTCCGATCACGGGAAGTTAAGCATCGTCGGGCCGGGATAGTACTTGGATGGGGGACCGCCTGGGAACTCCCGGTGTCGTAGGCTATTGAGTTTTTCATGTTACATTTTTTATCACTACGACTGTGACGTATCTTTTTTACAAAACAGGCGCTGAGTAAATCAAGTAAGGGACATGATTAGAAGTTTTTTCCCTTCCAAAACGACCACGATCTTGCTGCAATAAACGCGCCGCGTCCCAAAAGAATGGATTAGGAGCGTTAGACTAAGAAAATCGCGATGTAGTTACTTTGCTAATTAACGTTTTCATATGAAAAATATGTCTGAAATTACCCTAGCTTGCCTACGTTGGAACTTTTACCACAAATTTTAAAGCTCAAGGTTGCCGTAATGAATCGATAGAGCTTGAAAAGAGCTTTCACACGCACACAAACACGACCCATTTCCGACGAATCCAGTCAAGAAATACGACCTTTAAAGTTTGAACAATTTTCGATATAAGGTCATAATAAATCGTAGATATCTGCCCGTACGTCTGTCTACGACCATACCACGATGAACACACCTGTTCTCGTCCGATCACGGAAGTTAAGCATCGTCGGGCCGGGATAGTACTTGGATGGGGGACCGCCTGGGAACTCCCGGTGTCGTAGGCTATTGAGTTTTTCATGTTACATTTTTTATCACTACGACTGTGACGTATCTTTTTTACAAAACAGGCGCTGAGTAAATCAAGTAAGGGACATGATTAGAAGTTTTTTCCCTTCCAAAACGACCACGATCTTGCTGCAATAAACGCGCCGCGTCCCAAAAGAATGGATTAGGAGCGTTAGACTAAGAAAATCGCGATGTAGTTACTTTGCTAATTAACGTTTTCATATGAAAAATATGTCTGAAATTACCCTAGCTTGCCTACGTTGGAACTTTTTACCACAAATTTTAAAGCTCAAGGTTGCCGTAATGAATCGATAGAGCTTGAAAAGAGCTTTCACACGCACACAAACACGACCCATTTCCGACGATCCAGTCAAGAAATACGACCTTTAAAGTTTGAACCATTTTCGATATAAGGTCATAATAAATCGTAGATATCTGCCCGTACGTCTGTCTACGACCATACCACGATGAACACACCTGTTCTCGTCCGATCACGGAAGTTAAGCATCGTCGGGCCGGGATAGTACTTGGATGGGGGACCGCCTGGGAACTCCCGGTGTCGTAGGCTATTGAGTTTTTCATGTTACATTTTTTATCACTACGACTGTGACGTATCTTTTTTTACAAAACAGGCGCTGAGTAAATCAAGTAAGGGACATGATTTAGAAGTTTTTTCCCTTCCAAACGACACGATCTTGCTGCAATAAACGCGCCGCGTCCCAAAAGAATGGATTAGGAGCGTTAGACTAAGAAAATCGCGATGTAGTTACTTTGCTAATTAACGTTTTCATATGAAAAATATGTCTGAAATTACCCTAGCTTGCCTACGTTGGAACTTTTTACCACAAATTTTAAAGCTCAAGGTTGCCGTAATGAATCGATAGAGCTTGAAAAGAGCTTTCACACGCACACAAACACGACCCATTTCCGACGATCCAGTCAAGAAATACGACCTTTAAAGTTTGAACCATTTTCGATATAAGGTCATAATAAATCGTAGATATCTGCCCGTACGTCTGTCTACGACCATACCACGATGAACACACCTGTTCTCGTCCGATCACGGAAGTTAAGCATCGTCGGGCCGGGATAGTACTTGGATGGGGGGACCGCCTGGGAACTCCCGGTGTCGTAGGCTATTGAGTTTTTCATGTTACATTTTTTATCACTACGACTGTGACGTATCTTTTTTACAAAACAGGCGCTGAGTAAATCAAGTAAGGGACATGATTAGAAGTTTTTTCCCTTCCAAAACGACCACGATCTTGCTGCAATAAACGCGCCGCGTCCCAAAAGAATGGATTAGGAGCGTTAGACTAAGAAAATCGCGATGTAGTTACTTTGCTAATTAACGTTTTCATATGAAAAATATGTCTGAAATTACCCTAGCTTGCCTACGTTGGAACTTTTTTACCACAAATTTTAAAGCTCAGGTTGCCGTAATGAATCGATAGAGCTTGAAAAGAGCTTTCACACGCACACAAACACGACCCATTTCCGACGATCCAGTCAAGAAATACGACCTTTAAAGTTTGAACAATTTTCGATATAAGGTCATAATAAATCGTAGATATCTGCCCGTACGTCTGTCTACGACCATACCACGATGAACACACCTGTTCTCGTCCGATCACGGAAGTTAAGCATCGTCGGGCCGGGATAGTACTTGGATGGGGGACCGCCTGGGAACTCCCGGTGTCGTAGGCTATTGAGTTTTTCATGTTACATTTTTTATCACTACGACTGTGACGTATCTTTTTTACAAAACAGGCGCTGAGTAAATCAAGTAAGGGACATGATTAGAAGTTTTTTCCCTTCCAAAACGACCACGATCTTGCTGCAATAAACGCGCCGCGTCCCAAAAGAATGGATTAGGAGCGTTAGACTAAGAAAATCGCGATGTAGTTACTTTGCTAATTAACGTTTTCATATGAAAAATATGTCTGAAATTACCCTAGCTTGCCTACGTTGGAACTTTTTACCACAAATTTTAAAGCTCAAGGTTGCCGTAATGAATCGATAGAGCTTGAAAAGAGCTTTCACACGCACACAAACACGACCCATTTCCGACGATCCAGTCAAGAAATACGACCTTTAAAAGTTTGAACCATTTTCGATATAAGGTCATAATAAATCGTAGATATCTGCCCGTACGTCTGTCTACGACCATACCACGATGAACACACCTGTTCTCGTCCGATCACGGAAGTTAAGCATCGTCGGGCCGGGATAGTACTTGGATGGGGGACCGCCTGGGAACTCCCGGTGTCGTAGGCTATTGAGTTTTTCATGTTACATTTTTTATCACTACGACTGTGACGTATCTTTTTTACAAAACAGGCGCTGAGTAAATCAAGTAAGGGACATGATTAGAAGTTTTTTTCCCTTCCAAAACGACCACGATCTTGCTGCAATAAACGCGCCGCGTCCCAAAAGAATGGATTAGGAGCGTTAGACTAAGAAAATCGCGATGTAGTTACTTTGCTAATTAACGTTTTCATATGAAAAATATGTCTGAAATTACCCTAGCTTGCCTACGTTGGAACTTTTTACCACAAATTTTAAAGCTCAAGGTTGCCGTAATGAATCGATAGAGCTTGAAAAGAGCTTTCACACGCACACAAACACGACCCATTTCCGACGATCCAGTCAAGAAATACGACCTTTAAAGTTTGAACAATTTTCGATATAAGGTCATAATAAATCGTAGATATCTGCCCGTAACGTCTGTCTACGACCATACCACGATGAACACACCTGTTCTCGTCCGATCACGGAAGTTAAGCATCGTCGGCCGGGATAGTACTTGGATGGGGGACCGCCTGGGAACTCCCGGTGTCGTAGGCTATTGAGTTTTTCATGTTACATTTTTATCACTACGACTGTGACGTATCTTTTTTACAAAACAGGCGCTGAGTAAATCAAGTAAGGGACATGATTAGAAGTTTTTTCCCTTCCAAAACGACCACGATCTTGCTGCAATAAACGCGCCGCGTCCCAAAAGAATGGATTAGGAGCGTTAGACTAAGAAAATCGCGATGTAGTTACTTTGCTAATTAACGTTTTCATATGAAAAATATGTCTGAAATTACCCTAGCTTGCCTACGTTTGGAACTTTTTACCACAAATTTTAAAGCTCAAGGTTGCCGTAATGAATCGATAGAGCTTGAAAAGAGCTTTCACACGCACACAAACACGACCCATTTCCGACGATCCAGTCAAGAAATACGACCTTTAAAGTTTGAAACAATTTTCGATATAAGGTCATAATAAATCGTAGATATCTGCCCGTACGTCTGTCTACACCATACCACGATGAACACACCTGTTCTCGTCCGATCACGGAAGTTAGCATCGTCGGGCCGGGATAGTACTTGGATGGGGGACCGCCTGGGAACTCCCGGTGTCCGTAGGCTATTGAGTTTTTCATGTTACATTTTTTATCACTACGACTGTGACGTATCTTTTTTACAAAACAGGCGCTGAGTAAATCAAGTAAAGGGACATGATTAGAAGTTTTTTCCCTTCCAAAACGACCACGATCTTGCTGCAATAAACGCGCCGCGTCCAAAAGAATGGATTAGGAGCGTTAGACTAAGAAAATCGCGATGTAGTTACTTTGCTAATTAACGTTTTCATATGAAAAATATGTCTGAAATTACCCTAGCTTGCCTACGTTGGAACTTTTTACCACAAATTTTAAAAGCTCAAGGTTGCCGTAATGAATCGATAGAGCTTGAAAAGAGCTTTCACACGCACACAAACACGACCCATTTCCGACGATCCAGTCAAGAAATACGACCTTTAAAGTTTGAACAATTTTCGATATAAGGTCATAATAAATCGTAGATATCTGCCCGTACGTCTGTCTACGACCATACCACGATGAACACACCTGTTCTCGTCCGATCACGGAAGTTAAGCATCGTCGGGCGCGGATAGTACTTGGATGGGGGACCGCCTGGGAACTCCCGGTGTCGTAGGCTATTGAGTTTTTCATGTTACATTTTTTATCACTACGACTGTGACGTATCTTTTTTACAAAACAGGCGCTGAGTAAATCAAGTAAGGGACATGATTAGAAGTTTTTCCCTTCCAAAACGACCACGATCTTGCTGCAATAAACGCGCCGCGTCCCAAAAGAATGGATTAGGAGCGTTAGACTAAGAAAATCGCGATGTAGTTTACTTTGCTAATTAACGTTTTCATATGAAAAATATGTCTGAAATTACCCTAGCTTGCCTACGTTGGAACTTTTTACCACAAATTTTAAAGCTCAAGGTTGCCGTAATGAATCGATAGAGCTTGAAAAGAGCTTTCACACGCACACAAACACGACCCATTTCCGACGATCCAGTCAAGAAATACGACCTTTAAAGTTTGAACAATTTTCGATATAAGGTCATAATAAATTCGTAGATATCTGCCCGTACGTCTGTCTACGACCATACCACGATGAACACACCTGTTCTCGTCCGATCACGGAAGTTAAGCATCGTCGGGCCGGGATAGTACTTGGATGGGGGACCGCCTGGGAACTCCCGGTGTCGTAGGCTATTGAGTTTTTCATGTTACATTTTTTATCACTACGACTGTGACGTATCTTTTTTACAAAACAGGGCGCTGAGTAAATCAAGTAAGGGACATGATTAGAAGTTTTTTTCCCTTCCAAAACGACCACGATCTTGCTGCAATAAAACGCGCCGCGTCCCAAAAGAATGGATTAGGAGCGTTAGACTAAGAAAATCGCGATGTAGTTACTTTGCTAATTAACGTTTTCATATGAAAAATATGTCTGAAATTACCCTAGCTTGCCTACGTTGGAACTTTTTACCACAAATTTTAAAGCTCAAGGTTGCCGTAATGAATCGATAGAGCTTGAAAAGAGCTTTTCACACGCACACAAACACGACCCCATTTCCGACGATCCAGTCAAGAAATACGACCTTTAAAGTTTGAACATTTTCGATATAAGGTCATAATAAATCGTAGATATCTGCCGTACGTCTTGTCTACGACCATACCACGATGAACACACCTGTTCTCGTCCGATCACGGAAGTTAAGCATCGTCGGGCCGGGATAGTACTTGGATGGGGGGACCGCCTGGGAACTCCCGGTGTCGTAGGCTATTGAGTTTTTCATGTTACATTTTTTATCACTACGACTGTGACGTATCTTTTTTACAAAACAGGCGCTGAGTAAATCAAGTAAGGGACATGATTAGAAGTTTTTTCCCTTCCAAAACGACCACGATCTTGCTGCAATAAACGCGCCGCGTCCCAAAAGAATGGATTAGGGAGCGTTAGACTAAGGAAAATCGCGATGTAGTTACTTTGCTAATTAACGTTTTCATATGAAAAATATGTCTGAAATTACCCTAGCTTGCCTACGTTGGAACTTTTTACCACAAATTTTAAAGCTCAAGGTTGCCGTAATGAATCGATTAGAGCTTGAAAAGAGCTTTCACACGCACACAAACACGACCCATTTCCGACGATCCAGTCAAGAAATACGACCTTTAAAGTTTGAACCATTTTTCGATTATAAGGTCATAATAAATCGTAGATATCTTGCCCGTACGTCTGTCTACGACCATACCACGATGAACACACCTGTTTCTCGTCCGATCACGGAAGTTAAGCATCGTCGGGCCGGGATAGTACTTGGATGGGGGACCGGCCTGGGAACTCCCGGTGTCGTAGGCTATTGAGTTTTTCATGTTTACATTTTTTATCACTACGACTGTGACGTATCTTTTTTACAAAACAGGCGCTGAGTTAAATCAAGTAAGGGACATGATTAGAAAGTTTTTTCCCTTCCAAAACGACCACGATCTTGCCTGCAATAAACGCGCCGCGTCCCAAAGAATGGATTAGGAGCGTTAGACTAAGAAAATCGCGATGTAGTTACTTTGCTAATTAACGTTTTCATATGAAAAATATGTCTGAAATTACCCTAGCTTGCCTACTTTGGAACTTTTTTACCACAAATTTTAAAGCTCAAGGTTGCCGTAATGAATCGATAGAGCTTGAAAAGAGCTTTCACACGCACACAAACACGACCCATTTCCGACGATCCAGTCAAGAAATACGACCTTTAAAGTTTTGAACAATTTTTCGATATAAGGTACATAATAAATCGTAGATATCTGGCCCGTACATCTGTCTACGACCATACCACGATGAACACACCTGTTCTCGTCCGATCACGGAAGTTAAGCATCGTCTGGGCCGGGATAGTACTTGGATGGGGGACCGCCTGGGAACTGCCCGGTGTCGTAGGCTATTGAGTTTTCATGTTACATTTTTTATCACTACGACTGTGACGTATCTTTTTTACAAACAGGCGCTGAGTAAATCAAGTATAGGGACATGATTAGAAGTTTTTTCCCTTCCAAAACGACCACGATCTTGCTGCAATAAACGCGCCGCGTCCCAAAAGAATGGATTAGGAGCCGTTTAGACTAAGAATCGCGATGTAGTGTACTTTGCTAATTAACGTTTTCATATGAAAGAATATGTCCTGATAATTACCATCTTAGGCTTGCCTACGTTGGAACTTTTTACCACAAATTTTAAAGCTCAAGGTTGCCGTAATGAATCGATAGAGCTTGAAAAGAGCTTTCACACGCACACAAACACGACCCATTTCCGACGATCCAGTCAAGAAATACGACCTTTAAAGTTTGAACATTTTCGATATAAGGTCATAATAAATCGTAGATATCTGCCCGTACGTCTGTCTACGACCATACCACGATGAACACACCTGTTCTCGTCCGATCACGGAAGTTAAGCATCGTCGGGCCGGGATAGTACTTGGATGGGGGACCGCCTGGGAACTCCCGGTGTCGTAGGCTATTGAGTTTTTCATGTTACATTTTTTATCACTACGACTGTGACGTATCTTTTTTACAAAACAGGCGCTGAGTAAATCAAGTAAGGGACATGATTAGAAGTTTTTTCCCTTCCAAAACGACCACGATCTTGCTGCAATAAACGCGCCGCGTCCCAAAAGAATGGATTAGGAGCGTTAGACTAAGAAAATCGCGATGTAGTTACTTTGCTAATTAACGTTTTCATATGAAAAATATGTCTGAAATTACCCTAGCTTGCCTACGTTGGAACTTTTTACCACAAATTTTAAAGCTCAAGGTTGCCGTAATGAATCGATAGAGCTTGAAAAGAGCTTTCACACGCACACAAACACGACCCATTTCCGACGATCCAGTCAAGAAATACGACCTTTAAAGTTTGAACAATTTTCGATATAAGGTCATAATAAATCGTAGATATCTGCCCGTACGTCTGTCTACGACCATACCACGATGAACACACCTGTTCTCGTCCGATCACGGAAGTTAAGCATCGTCGGGCCGGGATAGTACTTGGATGGGGGACCGCCTGGGAACTCCCGGTGTCGTAGGCTATTGAGTTTTTCATGTTACATTTTTTATCACTACGACTGTGACGTATCTTTTTTACAAAACAGGCGCTGAGTAAATCAAGTAAGGGACATGATTAGAAGTTTTTTTCCCTTCCAAAACGACCACGATCTTGCTGCAATAAACGCGCCGCGTCCCAAAAGAATGGATTAGGAGCGTTAGACTAAGAAAATCGCGATGTAGTTACTTTGCTAATTAACGTTTTCATATGAAAAATATGTCTGAAATTACCCTAGCTTGCCTACGTTGGAACTTTTTACCACAAATTTTAAAGCTCAAGGTTGCCGTAATGAATCGATAGAGCTTGAAAAGAGCTTTCACACGCACACAAACACGACCCATTTCCGACGATCCAGTCAAGAAATACGACCTTTAAAGTTTGAACATTTTCGATATAAGGTCATAATAAATCGTAGATATCTGCCCGTACGTCTGTCTACGACCATACCACGATGAACACACCTGTTCTCGTCCGATCACGGAAGTTAAGCATCGTCGGGCCGGGATAGTACTTGGATGGGGGACCGCCTGGGAACTCCCGGTGTCGTAGGCTATTGAGTTTTTCATGTTACATTTTTTATCACTACGACTGTGACGTATCTTTTTTACAAAACAGGCGCTGAGTAAATCAAGTAAGGGACATGATTAGAAGTTTTTTCCCTTCCAAAACGACCACGATCTTGCTGCAATAAACGCGCCGCGTCCCAAAAGAATGGATTAGGAGCGTTAGACTAAGAAAATCGCGATGTAGTTACTTTGCTAATTAACGTTTTCATATGAAAAATATGTCTGAAATTACCCTAGCTTGCCTACGTTGGAACTTTTTACCACAAATTTTAAAGCTCAAGGTTGCCGTAATGAATCGATAGAGCTTGAAAAGAGCTTTCACACGCACACAAACACGACCCATTTCCGACGATCCAGTCAAGAAATACGACCTTTAAAGTTTGAACATTTTCGATATAAGGTCATAATAAATCGTAGATATCTGCCCGTACGTCTGTCTACGACCATACCACGATGAACACACCTGTTCTCGTCCGATCACGGAAGTTAAGCATCGTCGGGCCGGGATAGTACTTGGATGGGGGACCGCCTGGGAACTCCCGGTGTCGTAGGCTATTGAGTTTTTCATGTTACATTTTTTATCACTACGACTGTGACGTATCTTTTTTACAAAACAGGCGCTGAGTAAATCAAGTAAGGGACATGATTAGAAGTTTTTTCCCTCCAAAACGACCACGATCTTGCTGCAATAAACGCGCCGCGTCCCAAAAGAATGGATTAGGAGCGTTAGACTAAGAAAATCGCGATGTAGTTACTTTGCTAATTAACGTTTTCATATGAAAAATATGTCTGAAATTACCCTAGCTTGCCTACGTTGGAACTTTTTACCACAAATTTTAAAGCTCAGGGTTGCCGTAATGAATCGATAGAGCTTGAAAAGAGCTTTCAAACGCACACAAACACGACCCATTTCCGACGATCCAGTCAAGAAATACGACCTTTAAAGTTTGAACATTTTCGATATAAGGTCATAATAAATCGTAGATATCTGCCCGTACGTCTGTCTACGACCATACCACGATGAACACACCTGTTCTCGTCCGATCACGGAAGTTAAGCATCGTCGGGCCGGGATAGTACTTGGATGGGGGACCGCCTGGGAACTCCCGGTGTCGTAGGCTATTGAGTTTTTCATGTTACATTTTTTATCACTACGACTGTGACGTATCTTTTTTACAAAACAGGCGCTGAGTAAATCAAGTAAGGGACATGATTAGAAGTTTTTTTCCCTCCAAAACGACACGATCTTGCTGCAATAAACGCGCCACGTCCCAAAAGAATGGATTAGGAGCGTTAGACTAAGAAAATCGCGATGTAGTTACTTTGCTAATTAACGTTTTCATATGAAAAATATGTCTGAAATTACCCTAGCTTGCCTACGTTGGAACTTTTTACCACAAATTTTAAAGCTCAGGGTTGCCGTAATGAATCGATAGAGCTTGAAAAGAGCTTTCAAACGCACACAAACACGACCCATTTCCGACGATCCAGTCAAGAAATACGACCTTTAAAGTTTGAACAATTTTCGATATAAGGTCATAATAAATCGTAGATATCTGCCCGTACGTCTGTCTACGACCATACCACGATGAACACACCTGTTCTCGTCCGATCACGGAAGTTAAGCATCGTCGGGCCGGGATAGTACTTGGATGGGGGACCGCCTGGGAACTCCCGGTGTCGTAGGCTATTGAGTTTTTCATGTTACATTTTTTATCACTACGACTGTGACGTATCTTTTTTACAAAACAGGCGCTGAGTAAATCAAGTAAGGGACATGATTAGAAGTTTTTTTCCCTCCAAAACGACACGATCTTGCTGCAATAAACGCGCCACGTCCCAAAAGAATGGATTAGGAGCGTTAGACTAAGAAAATCGCGATGTAGTTACTTTGCTAATTAACGTTTTCATATGAAAAATATGTCTGAAATTACCCTAGCTTGCCTACGTTGGAACTTTTTACCACAAATTTTAAAGCTCAGGGTTGCCGTAATGAATCGATAGAGCTTGAAAAGAGCTTTCAAACGCACACAAACACGACCCATTTCCGACGATCCAGTCAAGAAATACGACCTTTAAAGTTTGAACAATTTTCGATATAAGGTCATAATAAATCGTAGATATCTGCCCGTACGTCTGTCTACGACCATACCACGATGAACACACCTGTTCTCGTCCGATCACGGAAGTTAAGCATCGTCGGGCCGGGATAGTACTTGGATGGGGGACCGCCTGGGAACTCCCGGTGTCGTAGGCTATTGAGTTTTTCATGTTACATTTTTTATCACTACGACTGTGACGTATCTTTTTTACAAAACAGGCGCTGAGTAAATCAAGTAAGGGACATGATTAGAAGTTTTTTTCCCTCCAAAACGACACGATCTTGCTGCAATAAACGCGCCACGTCCCAAAAGAATGGATTAGGAGCGTTAGACTAAGAAAATCGCGATGTAGTTACTTTGCTAATTAACGTTTTCATATGAAAAATATGTCTGAAATTACCCTAGCTTGCCTACGTTGGAACTTTTTACCACAAATTTTAAAGCTCAGGTTGCCGTAATGAATCGATAGAGCTTGAAAAGAGCTTTCAAACGCACACAAACACGACCCATTTCCGACGATCCAGTCAAGAAATACGACCTTTAAAGTTTGAACAATTTTCGATATAAGGTCATAATAAATCGTAGATATCTGCCCGTACGTCTGTCTACGACCATACCACGATGAACACACCTGTTCTCGTCCGATCACGGAAGTTAAGCATCGTCGGGCCGGGATAGTACTTGGATGGGGGACCGCCTGGGAACTCCCGGTGTCGTAGGCTATTGAGTTTTTCATGTTACATTTTTTATCACTACGACTGTGACGTATCTTTTTTACAAAACAGGCGCTGAGTAAATCAAGTAAGGGACATGATTAGAAGTTTTTTTCCCTCCAAAACGACTACGATCTTGCTGCAATAAACGCGCCACGTCCCAAAAGAATGGATTAGGAGCGTTAGACTAAGAAAATCGCGATGTAGTTACTTTGCTAATTAACGTTTTCATATGAAAAATATGTCTGAAATTACCCTAGCTTGCCTACGTTGGAACTTTTTACCACAAATTTTAAAGCTCAGGGTTGCCGTAATGAATCGATAGAGCTTGAAAAGAGCTTTCAAACGCACACAAACACGACCCATTTCCGACGATCCAGTCAAGAAATACGACCTTTAAAGTTTGAACAATTTTCGATATAAGGTCATAATAAATCGTAGATATCTGCCCGTACGTCTGTCTACGACCATACCACGATGAACACACCTGTTCTCGTCCGATCACGGAAGTTAAGCATCGTCGGGCCGGGATAGTACTTGGATGGGGGACCGCCTGGGAACTCCCGGTGTCGTAGGCTATTGAGTTTTTCATGTTACATTTTTTATCACTACGACTGTGACGTATCTTTTTTACAAAACAGGCGCTGAGTAAATCAAGTAAGGGACATGATTAGAAGTTTTTTTCCCTCCAAAACGACTACGATCTTGCTGCAATAAACGCGCCACGTCCCAAAAGAATGGATTAGGAGCGTTAGACTAAGAAAATCGCGATGTAGTTACTTTGCTAATTAACGTTTTCATATGAAAAATATGTCTGAAATTACCCTAGCTTGCCTACGTTGGAACTTTTTACCACAAATTTTAAAGCTCAGGGTTGCCGTAATGAATCGATAGAGCTTGAAAAGAGCTTTCAAACGCACACAAACACGACCCATTTCCGACGATCCAGTCAAGAAATACGACCTTTAAAGTTTGAACAATTTTCGATATAAGGTCATAATAAATCGTAGATATCTGCCCGTACGTCTGTCTACGACCATACCACGATGAACACACCTGTTCTCGTCCGATCACGGAAGTTAAGCATCGTCGGGCCGGGATAGTACTTGGATGGGGGACCGCCTGGGAACTCCCGGTGTCGTAGGCTATTGAGTTTTTCATGTTACATTTTTTATCACTACGACTGTGACGTATCTTTTTTACAAAACAGGCGCTGAGTAAATCAAGTAAGGGACATGATTAGAAGTTTTTTTCCCTCCAAAACGACTACGATCTTGCTGCAATAAACGCGCCACGTCCCAAAAGAATGGATTAGGAGCGTTAGACTAAGAAAATCGCGATGTAGTTACTTTGCTAATTAACGTTTTCATATGAAAAATATGTCTGAAATTACCCTAGCTTGCCTACGTTGGAACTTTTTACCACAAATTTTAAAGCTCAGGGTTGCCGTAATGAATCGATAGAGCTTGAAAAGAGCTTTCAAACGCACACAAACACGACCCATTTCCGACGATCCAGTCAAGAAATACGACCTTTAAAGTTTGAACAATTTTCGATATAAGGTCATAATAAATCGTAGATATCTGCCCGTACGTCTGTCTACGACCATACCACGATGAACACACCTGTTCTCGTCCGATCACGGAAGTTAAGCATCGTCGGGCCGGGATAGTACTTGGATGGGGGACCGCCTGGGAACTCCCGGTGTCGTAGGCTATTGAGTTTTTCATGTTACATTTTTTATCACTACGACTGTGACGTATCTTTTTTACAAAACAGGCGCTGAGTAAATCAAGTAAGGGACATGATTAGAAGTTTTTTTCCCTCCAAAACGACTACGATCTTGCTGCAATAAACGCGCCACGTCCCAAAAGAATGGATTAGGAGCGTTAGACTAAGAAAATCGCGATGTAGTTACTTTGCTAATTAACGTTTTCATATGAAAAATATGTCTGAAATTACCCTAGCTTGCCTACGTTGGAACTTTTTACCACAAATTTTAAAGCTCAGGGTTGCCGTAATGAATCGATAGAGCTTGAAAAGAGCTTTCAAACGCACACAAACACGACCCATTTCCGACGATCCAGTCAAGAAATACGACCTTTAAAGTTTGAACAATTTTCGATATAAGGTCATAATAAATCGTAGATATCTGCCCGTACGTCTGTCTACGACCATACCACGATGAACACACCTGTTCTCGTCCGATCACGGAAGTTAAGCATCGTCGGGCCGGGATAGTACTTGGATGGGGGACCGCCTGGGAACTCCCGGTGTCGTAGGCTATTGAGTTTTTCATGTTACATTTTTTATCACTACGACTGTGACGTATCTTTTTTACAAAACAGGCGCTGAGTAAATCAAGTAAGGGACATGATTAGAAGTTTTTTTCCCTCCAAAACGACTACGATCTTGCTGCAATAAACGCGCCACGTCCCAAAAGAATGGATTAGGAGCGTTAGACTAAGAAAATCGCGATGTAGTTACTTTGCTAATTAACGTTTTCATATGAAAAATATGTCTGAAATTACCCTAGCTTGCCTACGTTGGAACTTTTTACCACAAATTTTAAAGCTCAGGGTTGCCGTAATGAATCGATAGAGCTTGAAAAGAGCTTTCAAACGCACACAAACACGACCCATTTCCGACGATCCAGTCAAGAAATACGACCTTTAAAGTTTGAACAATTTTCGATATAAGGTCATAATAAATCGTAGATATCTGCCCGTACGTCTGTCTACGACCATACCACGATGAACACACCTGTTCTCGTCCGATCACGGAAGTTAAGCATCGTCGGGCCGGGATAGTACTTGGATGGGGGACCGCCTGGGAACTCCCGGTGTCGTAGGCTATTGAGTTTTTCATGTTACATTTTTTATCACTACGACTGTGACGTATCTTTTTTACAAAACAGGCGCTGAGTAAATCAAGTAAGGGACATGATTAGAAGTTTTTTTCCCTCCAAAACGACTACGATCTTGCTGCAATAAACGCGCCACGTCCCAAAAGAATGGATTAGGAGCGTTAGACTAAGAAAATCGCGATGTAGTTACTTTGCTAATTAACGTTTTCATATGAAAAATATGTCTGAAATTACCCTAGCTTGCCTACGTTGGAACTTTTTACCACAAATTTTAAAGCTCAGGGTTGCCGTAATGAATCGATAGAGCTTGAAAAGAGCTTTCAAACGCACACAAACACGACCCATTTCCGACGATCCAGTCAAGAAATACGACCTTTAAAGTTTGAACAATTTTCGATATAAGGTCATAATAAATCGTAGATATCTGCCCGTACGTCTGTCTACGACCATACCACGATGAACACACCTGTTCTCGTCCGATCACGGAAGTTAAGCATCGTCGGGCCGGGATAGTACTTGGATGGGGGACCGCCTGGGAACTCCCGGTGTCGTAGGCTATTGAGTTTTTCATGTTACATTTTTTATCACTACGACTGTGACGTATCTTTTTTACAAAACAGGCGCTGAGTAAATCAAGTAAGGGACATGATTAGAAGTTTTTTTCCCTCCAAAACGACTACGATCTTGCTGCAATAAACGCGCCACGTCCCAAAAGAATGGATTAGGAGCGTTAGACTAAGAAAATCGCGATGTAGTTACTTTGCTAATTAACGTTTTCATATGAAAAATATGTCTGAAATTACCCTAGCTTGCCTACGTTGGAACTTTTTACCACAAATTTTAAAGCTCAGGGTTGCCGTAATGAATCGATAGAGCTTGAAAAGAGCTTTCAAACGCACACAAACACGACCCATTTCCGACGATCCAGTCAAGAAATACGACCTTTAAAGTTTGAACAATTTTCGATATAAGGTCATAATAAATCGTAGATATCTGCCCGTACGTCTGTCTACGACCATACCACGATGAACACACCTGTTCTCGTCCGATCACGGAAGTTAAGCATCGTCGGGCCGGGATAGTACTTGGATGGGGGACCGCCTGGGAACTCCCGGTGTCGTAGGCTATTGAGTTTTTCATGTTACATTTTTTATCACTACGACTGTGACGTATCTTTTTTACAAAACAGGCGCTGAGTAAATCAAGTAAGGGACATGATTAGAAGTTTTTTTCCCTCCAAAACGACTACGATCTTGCTGCAATAAACGCGCCACGTCCCAAAAGAATGGATTAGGAGCGTTAGACTAAGAAAATCGCGATGTAGTTACTTTGCTAATTAACGTTTTCATATGAAAAATATGTCTGAAATTACCCTAGCTTGCCTACGTTGGAACTTTTTACCACAAATTTTAAAGCTCAGGGTTGCCGTAATGAATCGATAGAGCTTGAAAAGAGCTTTCAAACGCACACAAACACGACCCATTTCCGACGATCCAGTCAAGAAATACGACCTTTAAAGTTTGAACAATTTTCGATATAAGGTCATAATAAATCGTAGATATCTGCCCGTACGTCTGTCTACGACCATACCACGATGAACACACCTGTTCTCGTCCGATCACGGAAGTTAAGCATCGTCGGGCCGGGATAGTACTTGGATGGGGGACCGCCTGGGAACTCCCGGTGTCGTAGGCTATTGAGTTTTTCATGTTACATTTTTTATCACTACGACTGTGACGTATCTTTTTTACAAAACAGGCGCTGAGTAAATCAAGTAAGGGACATGATTAGAAGTTTTTTTCCCTCCAAAACGACTACGATCTTGCTGCAATAAACGCGCCACGTCCCAAAAGAATGGATTAGGAGCGTTAGACTAAGAAAATCGCGATGTAGTTACTTTGCTAATTAACGTTTTCATATGAAAAATATGTCTGAAATTACCCTAGCTTGCCTACGTTGGAACTTTTTACCACAAATTTTAAAGCTCAGGGTTGCCGTAATGAATCGATAGAGCTTGAAAAGAGCTTTCAAACGCACACAAACACGACCCATTTCCGACGATCCAGTCAAGAAATACGACCTTTAAAGTTTGAACAATTTTCGATATAAGGTCATAATAAATCGTAGATATCTGCCCGTACGTCTGTCTACGACCATACCACGATGAACACACCTGTTCTCGTCCGATCACGGAAGTTAAGCATCGTCGGGCCGGGATAGTACTTGGATGGGGGACCGCCTGGGAACTCCCGGTGTCGTAGGCTATTGAGTTTTTCATGTTACATTTTTTATCACTACGACTGTGACGTATCTTTTTTACAAAACAGGCGCTGAGTAAATCAAGTAAGGGACATGATTAGAAGTTTTTTTCCCTCCAAAACGACTACGATCTTGCTGCAATAAACGCGCCACGTCCCAAAAGAATGGATTAGGAGCGTTAGACTAAGAAAATCGCGATGTAGTTACTTTGCTAATTAACGTTTTCATATGAAAAATATGTCTGAAATTACCCTAGCTTGCCTACGTTGGAACTTTTTACCACAAATTTTAAAGCTCAGGGTTGCCGTAATGAATCGATAGAGCTTGAAAAGAGCTTTCAAACGCACACAAACACGACCCATTTCCGACGATCCAGTCAAGAAATACGACCTTTAAAGTTTGAACAATTTTCGATATAAGGTCATAATAAATCGTAGATATCTGCCCGTACGTCTGTCTACGACCATACCACGATGAACACACCTGTTCTCGTCCGATCACGGAAGTTAAGCATCGTCGGGCCGGGATAGTACTTGGATGGGGGACCGCCTGGGAACTCCCGGTGTCGTAGGCTATTGAGTTTTTCATGTTACATTTTTTATCACTACGACTGTGACGTATCTTTTTTACAAAACAGGCGCTGAGTAAATCAAGTAAGGGACATGATTAGAAGTTTTTTTCCCTCCAAAACGACTACGATCTTGCTGCAATAAACGCGCCACGTCCCAAAAGAATGGATTAGGAGCGTTAGACTAAGAAAATCGCGATGTAGTTACTTTGCTAATTAACGTTTTCATATGAAAAATATGTCTGAAATTACCCTAGCTTGCCTACGTTGGAACTTTTTACCACAAATTTTAAAGCTCAGGGTTGCCGTAATGAATCGATAGAGCTTGAAAAGAGCTTTCAAACGCACACAAACACGACCCATTTCCGACGATCCAGTCAAGAAATACGACCTTTAAAGTTTGAACAATTTTCGATATAAGGTCATAATAAATCGTAGATATCTGCCCGTACGTCTGTCTACGACCATACCACGATGAACACACCTGTTCTCGTCCGATCACGGAAGTTAAGCATCGTCGGGCCGGGATAGTACTTGGATGGGGGACCGCCTGGGAACTCCCGGTGTCGTAGGCTATTGAGTTTTTCATGTTACATTTTTTATCACTACGACTGTGACGTATCTTTTTTACAAAACAGGCGCTGAGTAAATCAAGTAAGGGACATGATTAGAAGTTTTTTTCCCTCCAAAACGACTACGATCTTGCTGCAATAAACGCGCCACGTCCCAAAAGAATGGATTAGGAGCGTTAGACTAAGAAAATCGCGATGTAGTTACTTTGCTAATTAACGTTTTCATATGAAAAATATGTCTGAAATTACCCTAGCTTGCCTACGTTGGAACTTTTTACCACAAATTTTAAAGCTCAGGGTTGCCGTAATGAATCGATAGAGCTTGAAAAGAGCTTTCAAACGCACACAAACACGACCCATTTCCGACGATCCAGTCAAGAAATACGACCTTTAAAGTTTGAACAATTTTCGATATAAGGTCATAATAAATCGTAGATATCTGCCCGTACGTCTGTCTACGACCATACCACGATGAACACACCTGTTCTCGTCCGATCACGGAAGTTAAGCATCGTCGGGCCGGGATAGTACTTGGATGGGGGACCGCCTGGGAACTCCCGGTGTCGTAGGCTATTGAGTTTTTCATGTTACATTTTTTATCACTACGACTGTGACGTATCTTTTTTACAAAACAGGCGCTGAGTAAATCAAGTAAGGGACATGATTAGAAGTTTTTTTCCCTCCAAAACGACTACGATCTTGCTGCAATAAACGCGCCACGTCCCAAAGAATGGATTAGGAGCGTTAGACTAAGAAAATCGCGATGTAGTTACTTTGCTAATTAACGTTTTCATATGAAAAATATGTCTGAAATTACCCTAGCTTGCCTACGTTGGAACTTTTTACCACAAATTTTAAAGCTCAGGGTTGCCGTAATGAATCGATAGAGCTTGAAAAGAGCTTTCAAACGCACACAAACACGACCCATTTCCGACGATCCAGTCAAGAAATACGA
>JASGCC010003199.1:0-24893 GCA_030067915.1 Hydractinia echinata | reverse complement strand
TTAGCGATTTTTTGAATTACTAGGTTGCATCGCTTTTAACAGTGAAACGATTGACTGTGGGACTTAATTGAACTGATTTTGGACTTTGACCTTATAAATGTGATAAATGAGACAATTGGACTCCAAGAAATAACATTCTTCTTAATTTGACATGATTGCTGGAACTCAGCGATTTACACTGGGCGCTGTGGTAGCGCTTTATTTAAAAATTTAGATAAATAAGTCATTTTTTACTGTGGGACCAATCCTAGCCGTTAGCGCGCGCTGAAGAAATAGAGACAGTTTCAAAAACTACATTTCATTGACTTTCTAACGGTATCTCCGTTTGAGTTACAACGGTTGCGTCACATATTCGTACCAACATGTATTTAGCGATATTTTTCTGATATTACTAGGTTGCATCGCTTTTAACAGTGAAACGATTGACTGTGGGACTTAATTGAACTGATTTTGGACTTTGACCTTATAAATGTGATAAATGAGACAATTGGACTCCAAGAAATAACATTCTTCTTAATTTGACATGATTGCTGGAACTCAGCGATTACACTGGGCGCTGTGGTAGCGCTTTATTTAAAAATTTAGATAAATAAGTCATTTTTTACTGTGGGACCAATCCTAGCCGTTAGCGCGCGCTGAAGAAATAGAGACAGTTTCAAAAACTACATTTCATTGACTTTCTAACGGTATCAGTCCGTTTGAGTTACAACGGTTGCGTCACATATTCGTACCAACATGTATTTAGCGATATTTTTCTGATATTACTAGGTTGCATCGCTTTTAACAGTGAAACGATTGACTGTGGGACTTAATTGAACTGATTTTGGACTTTGACCTTATAAATGTGATAAATGAGACAATTGGACTCCAAGAAATAACATTCTTCTTAATTTGACATGATTGCTGGAACTCAGCGATTACACTGGGCGCTGTGGTAGCGCTTTATTTAAAAATTTAGATAAATAAGTCATTTTTTACTGTGGGACCAATCCTAGCCGTTAGCGCGCGCTGAAGAAATAGAGACAGTTTCAAAAACTACATTTCATTGACTTTCTAACGGTATCAGTCCGTTTGAGTTACAACGGTTGCGTCACATATTCGTACCAACATGTATTTAGCGATATTTTTCTGATATTACTAGGTTGCATCGCTTTTAACAGTGAAACGATTGACTGTGGGACTTAATTGAACTGATTTTGGACTTTGACCTTATAAATGTGATAAATGAGACAATTGGACTCCAAGAAATAACATTCTTCTTAATTTGACATGATTGCTGGAACTCAGCGATTACACTGGGCGCTGTGGTAGCGCTTTATTTAAAAATTTAGATAAATAAGTCATTTTTTACTGTGGGACCAATCCTAGCCGTTAGCGCGCTGAAGAAATAGAGACAGTTTCAAAAACTACATTTCATTGACTTTCTAACGGTATCAGTCCGTTTGAGTTACAACGGTTGCGTCACATATTCGTACCAACATGTATTTAGCGATATTTTTCTGATATTACTAGGTTGCATCGCTTTTAACAGTGAAACGATTGACTGTGGGACTTAATTGAACTGATTTTGGACTTTGACCTTATAAATGTGATAAATGAGACAATTGGACTCCAAGAAATAACATTCTTCTTAATTTGACATGATTGCTGGAACTCAGCGATTACACTGGGCGCTGTGGTAGCGCTTTATTTAAAAATTTAGATAAATAAGTCATTTTTTACTGTGGGACCAATCCTAGCCGTTAGCGCGCGCTGAAGAAATAGAGACAGTTTCAAAAACTACATTTCATTGACTTTCTAACGGTATCAGTCCGTTTGAGTTACAACGGTTGCGTCACATATTCGTACCAACATGTATTTAGCGATATTTTTCTGATATTACTAGGTTGCATCGCTTTTAACAGTGAAACGATTGACTGTGGGACTTAATTGAACTGATTTTGGACTTTGACCTTATAAATGTGATAAATGAGACAATTGGACTCCAAGAAATAACATTCTTCTTAATTTGACATGATTGCTGGAACTCAGCGATTACACTGGGCGCTGTGGTAGCGCTTTATTTAAAAATTTAGATAAATAAGTCATTTTTTACTGTGGGACCAATCCTAGCCGTTAGCGCGCGCTGAAGAAATAGAGACAGTTTCAAAAACTACATTTCATTGACTTTCTAACGGTATCAGTCCGTTTGAGTTACAACGGTTGCGTCACATATTCGTACCAACATGTATTTAGCGATATTTTTCTGATATTACTAGGTTGCATCGCTTTTAACAGTGAAACGATTGACTGTGGGACTTAATTGAACTGATTTTGGACTTTGACCTTATAAATGTGATAAATGAGACAATTGGACTCCAAGAAATAACATTCTTCTTAATTTGACATGATTGCTGGAACTCAGCGATTACACTGGGCGCTGTGGTAGCGCTTTATTTAAAAATTTAGATAAATAAGTCATTTTTTACTGTGGGACCAATCCTAGCCGTTAGCGCGCGCTGAAGAAATAGAGACAGTTTCAAAAACTACATTTCATTGACTTTCTAACGGTATCAGTCCGTTTGAGTTACAACGGTTGCGTCACATATTCGTACCAACATGTATTTAGCGATATTTTTCTGATATTACTAGGTTGCATCGCTTTTAACAGTGAAACGATTGACTGTGGGACTTAATTGAACTGATTTTGGACTTTGACCTTATAAATGTGATAAATGAGACAATTGGACTCCAAGAAATAACATTCTTCTTAATTTGACATGATTGCTGGAACTCAGCGATTACACTGGGCGCTGTGGTAGCGCTTTATTTAAAAATTTAGATAAATAAGTCATTTTTTACTGTGGGACCAATCCTAGCCGTTAGCGCGCGCTGAAGAAATAGAGACAGTTTCAAAAACTACATTTCATTGACTTTCTAACGGTATCAGTCCGTTTGAGTTACAACGGTTGCGTCACATATTCGTACCAACATGTATTTAGCGATATTTTTCTGATATTACTAGGTTGCATCGCTTTTAACAGTGAAACGATTGACTGTGGGACTTAATTGAACTGATTTTGGACTTTGACCTTATAAATGTGATAAATGAGACAATTGGACTCCAAGAAATAACATTCTTCTTAATTTGACATGATTGCTGGAACTCAGCATTACACTGGGCGCTGTGGTAGCGCTTTATTTAAAAATTTAGATAAATAAGTCATTTTTTACTGTGGGACCAATCCTAGCCGTTAGCGCGCGCTGAAGAAATAGAGACAGTTTCAAAAACTACATTTCATTGACTTTCTAACGGTATCAGTCCGTTTGAGTTACAACGGTTGCGTCACATATTCGTACCAACATGTATTTAGCGATATTTTTCTGATATTACTAGGTTGCATCGCTTTTAACAGTGAAACGATTGACTGTGGGACTTAATTGAACTGATTTTGGACTTTGACCTTATAAATGTGATAAATGAGACAATTGGACTCCAAGAAATAACATTCTTCTTAATTTGACATGATTGCTGGAACTCAGCGATTACACTGGGCGCTGTGGTAGCGCTTTATTTAAAAATTTAGATAAATAAGTCATTTTTTACTGTGGGACCAATCCTAGCCGTTAGCGCGCGCTGAAGAAATAGAGACAGTTTCAAAAACTACATTTCATTGACTTTCTAACGGTATCAGTCCGTTTGAGTTACAACGGTTGCGTCACATATTCGTACCAACATGTATTTAGCGATATTTTTCTGATATTACTAGGTTGCATCGCTTTTAACAGTGAAACGATTGACTGTGGGACTTAATTGAACTGATTTTGGACTTTGACCTTATAAATGTGATAAATGAGACAATTGGACTCCAAGAAATAACATTCTTCTTAATTTGACATGATTGCTGGAACTCAGCATTACACTGGGCGCTGTGGTAGCGCTTTATTTAAAAATTTAGATAAATAAGTCATTTTTTACTGTGGGACCAATCCTAGCCGTTAGCGCGCGCTGAAGAAATAGAGACAGTTTCAAAAACTACATTTCATTGACTTTCTAACGGTATCAGTCCGTTTGAGTTACAACGGTTGCGTCACATATTCGTACCAACATGTATTTAGCGATATTTTTCTGATATTACTAGGTTGCATCGCTTTTAACAGTGAAACGATTGACTGTGGGACTTAATTGAACTGATTTTGGACTTTGACCTTATAAATGTGATAAATGAGACAATTGGACTCCAAGAAATAACATTCTTCTTAATTTGACATGATTGCTGGAACTCAGCGATTACACTGGGCGCTGTGGTAGCGCTTTATTTAAAAATTTAGATAAATAAGTCATTTTTTACTGTGGGACCAATCCTAGCCGTTAGCGCGCGCTGAAGAAATAGAGACAGTTTCAAAAACTACATTTCATTGACTTTCTAACGGTATCAGTCCGTTTGAGTTACAACGGTTGCGTCACATATTCGTACCAACATGTATTTAGCGATATTTTTCTGATATTACTAGGTTGCATCGCTTTTAACAGTGAAACGATTGACTGTGGGACTTAATTGAACTGATTTTGGACTTTGACCTTATAAATGTGATAAATGAGACAATTGGACTCCAAGAAATAACATTCTTCTTAATTTGACATGATTGCTGGAACTCAGCGATTACACTGGGCGCTGTGGTAGCGCTTTATTTAAAAATTTAGATAAATAAGTCATTTTTTACTGTGGGACCAATCCTAGCCGTTAGCGCGCGCTGAAGAAATAGAGACAGTTTCAAAAACTACATTTCATTGACTTTCTAACGGTATCAGTCCGTTTGAGTTACAACGGTTGCGTCACATATTCGTACCAACATGTATTTAGCGATATTTTTCTGATATTACTAGGTTGCATCGCTTTTAACAGTGAAACGATTGACTGTGGGACTTAATTGAACTGATTTTGGACTTTGACCTTATAAATGTGATAAATGAGACAATTGGACTCCAAGAAATAACATTCTTCTTAATTTGACATGATTGCTGGAACTCAGCATTACACTGGGCGCTGTGGTAGCGCTTTATTTAAAAATTTAGATAAATAAGTCATTTTTTACTGTGGGACCAATCCTAGCCGTTAGCGCGCGCTGAAGAAATAGAGACAGTTTCAAAAACTACATTTCATTGACTTTCTAACGGTATCAGTCCGTTTGAGTTACAACGGTTGCGTCACATATTCGTACCAACATGTATTTAGCGATATTTTTCTGATATTACTAGGTTGCATCGCTTTTAACAGTGAAACGATTGACTGTGGGACTTAATTGAACTGATTTTGGACTTTGACCTTATAAATGTGATAAATGAGACAATTGGACTCCAAGAAATAACATTCTTCTTAATTTGACATGATTGCTGGAACTCAGCATTACACTGGGCGCTGTGGTAGCGCTTTATTTAAAAATTTAGATAAATAAGTCATTTTTTACTGTGGGACCAATCCTAGCCGTTAGCGCGCGCTGAAGAAATAGAGACAGTTTCAAAAACTACATTTCATTGACTTTCTAACGGTATCAGTCCGTTTGAGTTACAACGGTTGCGTCACATATTCGTACCAACATGTATTTAGCGATATTTTTCTGATATTACTAGGTTGCATCGCTTTTAACAGTGAAACGATTGACTGTGGGACTTAATTGAACTGATTTTGGACTTTGACCTTATAAATGTGATAAATGAGACAATTGGACTCCAAGAAATAACATTCTTCTTAATTTGACATGATTGCTGGAACTCAGCGATTACACTGGGCGCTGTGGTAGCGCTTTATTTAAAAATTTAGATAAATAAGTCATTTTTTACTGTGGGACCAATCCTAGCCGTTAGCGCGCGCTGAAGAAATAGAGACAGTTTCAAAAACTACATTTCATTGACTTTCTAACGGTATCAGTCCGTTTGAGTTACAACGGTTGCGTCACATATTCGTACCAACATGTATTTAGCGATATTTTTCTGATATTACTAGGTTGCATCGCTTTTAACAGTGAAACGATTGACTGTGGGACTTAATTGAACTGATTTTGGACTTTGACCTTATAAATGTGATAAATGAGACAATTGGACTCCAAGAAATAACATTCTTCTTAATTTGACATGATTGCTGGAACTCAGCGATTACACTGGGCGCTGTGGTAGCGCTTTATTTAAAAATTTAGATAAATAAGTCATTTTTTACTGTGGGACCAATCCTAGCCGTTAGCGCGCGCTGAAGAAATAGAGACAGTTTCAAAAACTACATTTCATTGACTTTCTAACGGTATCAGTCCGTTTGAGTTACAACGGTTGCGTCACATATTCGTACCAACATGTATTTAGCGATATTTTTCTGATATTACTAGGTTGCATCGCTTTTAACAGTGAAACGATTGACTGTGGGACTTAATTGAACTGATTTTGGACTTTGACCTTATAAATGTGATAAATGAGACAATTGGACTCCAAGAAATAACATTCTTCTTAATTTGACATGATTGCTGGAACTCAGCATTACACTGGGCGCTGTGGTAGCGCTTTATTTAAAAATTTAGATAAATAAGTCATTTTTTACTGTGGGACCAATCCTAGCCGTTAGCGCGCGCTGAAGAAATAGAGACAGTTTCAAAAACTACATTTCATTGACTTTCTAACGGTATCAGTCCGTTTGAGTTACAACGGTTGCGTCACATATTCGTACCAACATGTATTTAGCGATATTTTTCTGATATTACTAGGTTGCATCGCTTTTAACAGTGAAACGATTGACTGTGGGACTTAATTGAACTGATTTTGGACTTTGACCTTATAAATGTGATAAATGAGACAATTGGACTCCAAGAAATAACATTCTTCTTAATTTGACATGATTGCTGGAACTCAGCGATTACACTGGGCGCTGTGGTAGCGCTTTATTTAAAAATTTAGATAAATAAGTCATTTTTTACTGTGGGACCAATCCTAGCCGTTAGCGCGCGCTGAAGAAATAGAGACAGTTTCAAAAACTACATTTCATTGACTTTCTAACGGTATCAGTCCGTTTGAGTTACAACGGTTGCGTCACATATTCGTACCAACATGTATTTAGCGATATTTTTCTGATATTACTAGGTTGCATCGCTTTTAACAGTGAAACGATTGACTGTGGGACTTAATTGAACTGATTTTGGACTTTGACCTTATAAATGTGATAAATGAGACAATTGGACTCCAAGAAATAACATTCTTCTTAATTTGACATGATTGCTGGAACTCAGCGATTACACTGGGCGCTGTGGTAGCGCTTTATTTAAAAATTTAGATAAATAAGTCATTTTTACTGTGGGACCAATCCTAGCCGTTAGCGCGCGCTGAAGAAATAGAGACAGTTTCAAAAACTACATTTCATTGACTTTCTAACGGTATCAGTCCGTTTGAGTTACAACGGTTGCGTCACATATTCGTACCAACATGTATTTAGCGATATTTTTCTGATATTACTAGGTTGCATCGCTTTTAACAGTGAAACGATTGACTGTGGGACTTAATTGAACTGATTTTGGACTTTGACCTTATAAATGTGATAAATGAGACAATTGGACTCCAAGAAATAACATTCTTCTTAATTTGACATGATTGCTGGAACTCAGCGATTACACTGGGCGCTGTGGTAGCGCTTTATTTAAAAATTTAGATAAATAAGTCATTTTTTACTGTGGGACCAATCCTAGCCGTTAGCGCGCGCTGAAGAAATAGAGACAGTTTCAAAAACTACATTTCATTGACTTTCTAACGGTATCAGTCCGTTTGAGTTACAACGGTTGCGTCACATATTCGTACCAACATGTATTTAGCGATATTTTTCTGATATTACTAGGTTGCATCGCTTTTAACAGTGAAACGATTGACTGTGGGACTTAATTGAACTGATTTTGGACTTTGACCTTATAAATGTGATAAATGAGACAATTGGACTCCAAGAAATAACATTCTTCTTAATTTGACATGATTGCTGGAACTCAGCGATTACACTGGGCGCTGTGGTAGCGCTTTATTTAAAAATTTAGATAAATAAGTCATTTTTTACTGTGGGACCAATCCTAGCCGTTAGCGCGCGCTGAAGAAATAGAGACAGTTTCAAAAACTACATTTCATTGACTTTCTAACGGTATCAGTCCGTTTGAGTTACAACGGTTGCGTCACATATTCGTACCAACATGTATTTAGCGATATTTTTCTGATATTACTAGGTTGCATCGCTTTTAACAGTGAAACGATTGACTGTGGGACTTAATTGAACTGATTTTGGACTTTGACCTTATAAATGTGATAAATGAGACAATTGGACTCCAAGAAATAACATTCTTCTTAATTTGACATGATTGCTGGAACTCAGCGATTACACTGGGCGCTGTGGTAGCGCTTTATTTAAAAATTTAGATAAATAAGTCATTTTTTACTGTGGGACCAATCCTAGCCGTTAGCGCGCGCTGAAGAAATAGAGACAGTTTCAAAAACTACATTTCATTGACTTTCTAACGGTATCAGTCCGTTTGAGTTACAACGGTTGCGTCACATATTCGTACCAACATGTATTTAGCGATATTTTTCTGATATTACTAGGTTGCATCGCTTTTAACAGTGAAACGATTGACTGTGGGACTTAATTGAACTGATTTTGGACTTTGACCTTATAAATGTGATAAATGAGACAATTGGACTCCAAGAAATAACATTCTTCTTAATTTGACATGATTGCTGGAACTCAGCGATTACACTGGGCGCTGTGGTAGCGCTTTATTTAAAAATTTAGATAAATAAGTCATTTTTTACTGTGGGACCAATCCTAGCCGTTAGCGCGCGCTGAAGAAATAGAGACAGTTTCAAAAACTACATTTCATTGACTTTCTAACGGTATCAGTCCGTTTGAGTTACAACGGTTGCGTCACATATTCGTACCAACATGTATTTAGCGATATTTTTCTGATATTACTAGGTTGCATCGCTTTTAACAGTGAAACGATTGACTGTGGGACTTAATTGAACTGATTTTGGACTTTGACCTTATAAATGTGATAAATGAGACAATTGGACTCCAAGAAATAACATTCTTCTTAATTTGACATGATTGCTGGAACTCAGCGATTACACTGGGCGCTGTGGTAGCGCTTTATTTAAAAATTTAGATAAATAAGTCATTTTTTACTGTGGGACCAATCCTAGCCGTTAGCGCGCGCTGAAGAAATAGAGACAGTTTCAAAAACTACATTTCATTGACTTTCTAACGGTATCAGTCCGTTTGAGTTACAACGGTTGCGTCACATATTCGTACCAACATGTATTTAGCGATATTTTTCTGATATTACTAGGTTGCATCGCTTTTAACAGTGAAACGATTGACTGTGGGACTTAATTGAACTGATTTTGGACTTTGACCTTATAAATGTGATAAATGAGACAATTGGACTCCAAGAAATAACATTCTTCTTAATTTGACATGATTGCTGGAACTCAGCGATTACACTGGGCGCTGTGGTAGCGCTTTATTTAAAAATTTAGATAAATAAGTCATTTTTTACTGTGGGACCAATCCTAGCCGTTAGCGCGCGCTGAAGAAATAGAGACAGTTTCAAAAACTACATTTCATTGACTTTCTAACGGTATCAGTCCGTTTGAGTTACAACGGTTGCGTCACATATTCGTACCAACATGTATTTAGCGATATTTTTCTGATATTACTAGGTTGCATCGCTTTTAACAGTGAAACGATTGACTGTGGGACTTAATTGAACTGATTTTGGACTTTGACCTTATAAATGTGATAAATGAGACAATTGGACTCCAAGAAATAACATTCTTCTTAATTTGACATGATTGCTGGAACTCAGCGATTACACTGGGCGCTGTGGTAGCGCTTTATTTAAAAATTTAGATAAATAAGTCATTTTTTACTGTGGGACCAATCCTAGCCGTTAGCGCGCGCTGAAGAAATAGAGACAGTTTCAAAAACTACATTTCATTGACTTTCTAACGGTATCAGTCGTTTGAGTTACAACGGTTGCGTCACATATTCGTACCAACATGTATTTAGCGATATTTTTCTGATATTACTAGGTTGCATCGCTTTTAACAGTGAAACGATTGACTGTGGGACTTAATTGAACTGATTTTGGACTTTGACCTTATAAATGTGATAAATGAGACAATTGGACTCCAAGAAATAACATTCTTCTTAATTTGACATGATTGCTGGAACTCAGCGATTACACTGGGCGCTGTGGTAGCGCTTTATTTAAAAATTTAGATAAATAAGTCATTTTTTACTGTGGGACCAATCCTAGCCGTTAGCGCGCGCTGAAGAAATAGAGACAGTTTCAAAAACTACATTTCATTGACTTTCTAACGGTATCAGTCCGTTTGAGTTACAACGGTTGCGTCACATATTCGTACCAACATGTATTTAGCGATATTTTTCTGATATTACTAGGTTGCATCGCTTTTAACAGTGAAACGATTGACTGTGGGACTTAATTGAACTGATTTTGGACTTTGACCTTATAAATGTGATAAATGAGACAATTGGACTCCAAGAAATAACATTCTTCTTAATTTGACATGATTGCTGGAACTCAGCGATTACACTGGGCGCTGTGGTAGCGCTTTATTTAAAAATTTAGATAAATAAGTCATTTTTTACTGTGGGACCAATCCTAGCCGTTAGCGCGCGCTGAAGAAATAGAGACAGTTTCAAAAACTACATTTCATTGACTTTCTAACGGTATCAGTCCGTTTGAGTTACAACGGTTGCGTCACATATTCGTACCAACATGTATTTAGCGATATTTTTCTGATATTACTAGGTTGCATCGCTTTTAACAGTGAAACGATTGACTGTGGGACTTAATTGAACTGATTTTGGACTTTGACCTTATAAATGTGATAAATGAGACAATTGGACTCCAAGAAATAACATTCTTCTTAATTTGACATGATTGCTGGAACTCATTGATTACACTGGGCGCTGTGGTAGCGCTTTATTTAAAAATTTAGATAAATAAGTCATTTTTTACTGTGGGACCAATCCTAGCCGTTAGCGCGCGCTGAAGAAATAGAGACAGTTTCAAAAACTACATTTCATTGACTTTCTAACGGTATCAGTCCGTTTGAGTTACAACGGTTGCGTCACATATTCGTACCAACATGTATTTAGCGATATTTTTCTGATATTACTAGGTTGCATCGCTTTTAACAGTGAAACGATTGACTGTGGGACTTAATTGAACTGATTTTGGACTTTGACCTTATAAATGTGATAAATGAGACAATTGGACTCCAAGAAATAACATTCTTCTTAATTTGACATGATTGCTGGAACTCAGCGATTACACTGGGCGCTGTGGTAGCGCTTTATTTAAAAATTTAGATAAATAAGTCATTTTTTACTGTGGGACCAATCCTAGCCGTTAGCGCGCGCTGAAGAAATAGAGACAGTTTCAAAAACTACATTTCATTGACTTTCTAACGGTATCAGTCCGTTTGAGTTACAACGGTTGCGTCACATATTCGTACCAACATGTATTTAGCGATATTTTTCTGATATTACTAGGTTGCATCGCTTTTAACAGTGAAACGATTGACTGTGGGACTTAATTGAACTGATTTTGGACTTTGACCTTATAAATGTGATAAATGAGACAATTGGACTCCAAGAAATAACATTCTTCTTAATTTGACATGATTGCTGGAACTCAGCGATTACACTGGGCGCTGTGGTAGCGCTTTATTTAAAAATTTAGATAAATAAGTCATTTTTTACTGTGGGACCAATCCTAGCCGTTAGCGCGCGCTGAAGAAATAGAGACAGTTTCAAAAACTACATTTCATTGACTTTCTAACGGTATCAGTCCGTTTGAGTTACAACGGTTGCGTCACATATTCGTACCAACATGTATTTAGCGATATTTTTCTGATATTACTAGGTTGCATCGCTTTTAACAGTGAAACGATTGACTGTGGGACTTAATTGAACTGATTTTGGACTTTGACCTTATAAATGTGATAAATGAGACAATTGGACTCCAAGAAATAACATTCTTCTTAATTTGACATGATTGCTGGAACTCAGCGATTACACTGGGCGCTGTGGTAGCGCTTTATTTAAAAATTTAGATAAATAAGTCATTTTTTACTGTGGGACCAATCCTAGCCGTTAGCGCGCGCTGAAGAAATAGAGACAGTTTCAAAAACTACATTTCATTGACTTTCTAACGGTATCAGTCCGTTTGAGTTACAACGGTTGCGTCACATATTCGTACCAACATGTATTTAGCGATATTTTTCTGATATTACTAGGTTGCATCGCTTTTAACAGTGAAACGATTGACTGTGGGACTTAATTGAACTGATTTTGGACTTTGACCTTATAAATGTGATAAATGAGACAATTGGACTCCAAGAAATAACATTCTTCTTAATTTGACATGATTGCTGGAACTCAGCGATTACACTGGGCGCTGTGGTAGCGCTTTATTTAAAAATTTAGATAAATAAGTCATTTTTTACTGTGGGACCAATCCTAGCCGTTAGCGCGCGCTGAAGAAATAGAGACAGTTTCAAAACTACATTTCATTGACTTTCTAACGGTATCAGTCCGTTTGAGTTACAACGGTTGCGTCACATATTCGTACCAACATGTATTTAGCGATATTTTTCTGATATTACTAGGTTGCATCGCTTTTAACAGTGAAACGAATCGCTTTAACAGTGAAACGATTGACTGTGGACTTAATTGAACTGATTTTGGACTTTGACCTTATAAATGTGAAAATGAGACAATTGGACTCCAAAAAAACATTTCTCTTAATTGACATGATTGCTGGAACTCAGCGATTACACTGGGCGCTGTGGTAGCGCTTATTTAAAATTTAGATAAATAAGTCATTTTTTATGTGGGACCAATCCTAGCCGTTAGCGCGCGCTGAAGAATAGAGACAGTTTCAAAACACATTTCATTGACTTTCTAACGGTATCAGTCCGTTGAGTTACAACGGTTGCGTCACATATTCGTACCAACATGTATTTAGCGATATTTTCTGATATTACTAGGTTGCATCGCTTTTAACGTGAAACGATTGACTGTGGACTTAATTGAACTGATTTTGGACTTTGACCTTATAAATGTGATAAATGACACAATTGGACTCCAAGAAATAACATTCTTCTTAATGACATGATTGCTGGAACTTCAGCGATTACACTGGGCGCTGTGGTAGCGCTTTATTTAAAATTTAGATAAATAAGTCATTTTACTGTGGGACCAATTCTAGCCGTTAGCGCGCGCTGAAGAAATAGAGACTTTCAAAAACTACATTTCATTGACTTTCTAACGGTATCATTCGTTGAGTTACAACGGTTGCGTCACATATTCGTACAA
Organism: Hydractinia echinata; assembly: GCA_030067915.1. Taxonomy (NCBI): domain Eukaryota; kingdom Metazoa; phylum Cnidaria; class Hydrozoa; order Anthoathecata; family Hydractiniidae; genus Hydractinia; species Hydractinia echinata. Next base: position 11,490 of record JASGCC010003199.1, on the reverse strand, counting down.
CATGTATTAGCGAATTTTCTGATATACTAGGTTGCATCGCTTTTAACAGTGAAACGATTGACTGTGGGACTTAATTGAACTGATTTTGGACTTTGACCTTATAAATGTGATAAATGAGACAATTGGACTCCAAGAAATAACATTCTTCTTAATTTGACATGATTGCTGGAACTCAGCGATTACACTGGGCGCTGTGGTAGCGCTTTTTTAAAAAATTTAGATAAATAAGTCATTTTTTACTGCTGGGACCAATCCTAGCCGTTAGCGCGCGCTGAAGAAATAGAGACAGTTTCAAAAACTACATTTCATTGACTTTCTAACGGTATCAGTCCGTTTGAGTTACAACGGTTGCGTCACATATTCGTACCAACATGTATTTAGCGATATTTTTCTGATATTACTAGGTTGCATCGCTTTTAACAGTGAAACGATTGACTGTGGACTTAATTGAACTGATTTTGGACTTTGACCTTATAAATGTGATAAATGAGACAATTGGACTCCAAGAAATAACATTCTTCTTAATTTGACATGATTGCTGGAACTCAGATTACACTGGGCGCTGTGGTAGCGCTTTATTTAAAAATTTAGATAAATAAGTCATTTTTTACTGTGGGACCAATCCTAGCCGTTAGCGCGCGCTGAAGAAATAGAGACAGTTTCAAAAACTACATTTCATTGACTTTCTAACGGTATCAGTCCGTTTGAGTTACAACGGTTGCGTCACATTTCGTACCAACATGTATTTAGCGATATTTTCTGATATTACTAGGTTGCATCGCTTTTAACAGTGAAACGATTGACTGTGGGACTTAATTGAACTGATTTTGGACTTTGACCTTATAAATGTGATAAATGAGACAATTGGACTCCAAGAAATAACATTCTTCTTAATTTGACATGATTGCTGGAACTCAGCGATTACACTGGGCGCTGTGGTAGCGCTTTATTTAAAAATTTAGATAAATAAGTCATTTTTACTGTGGGACCAATCCTAGCCGTTAGCGCGCGCTGAAGAAATAGAGACAGTTTCAAAAACTACATTTCATTGACTTTCTAACGGTATCAGTCCGTTTGAGTTACAACGGTTGCGTCACATATTCGTACCAACATGTATTTAGCGATATTTTTCTGATATTACTAGGTTGCATCGCTTTTAACAGTGAAACGATTGACTGTGGGACTTAATTGAACTGATTTTGGACTTTGACCTTATAAATGTGATAAATGAGACAATTGGACTCCAAGAAATAACATTCTTCTTAATTTGACATGATTGCTGGAACTCAGCGATTACACTGGGCGCTGTGGTAGCGCTTTATTTAAAATTTAGATAAATAAGTCATTTTTACTGTGGGACCAATCCTAAGCGTTAGCGCGCCGCTGAAGAAATAGAGACAGTTTCAAAAACTAATTTCATTGACTTTCTAACGGTATCAGTCCGTTTGAGTTACAACGGTTGCGTCACATATTCGTACCAACATGTATTTAGCGATTATTTTTCTGATATTACTTAGGTTGCATCGCTTTTAACAGTGAAACGATTGACTGTGGACTTAATTGAACTGATTTGGACTTTGACCTTATAAATGTGATAAATGAGCACAATTGGACTCCAAGAAATAACATTCTTCTTAAATTTGACATGATTGCTGGAACTCAGCGATTACACTGGGCGCTGTGGGTAGCGCTTTATTTAAAATTAGATAAATAAGTCATTTTTTTACTGTGGGACCAATCCTAGCCGTTAGCGCGCGCTGAAGAATAGAGACAGTTTCAAAAACTACATTTCATTGACTTTCTAACGGTATCAGTCCGTTTGAGTTACACAACGGGTTGAGTCAACATATTCGTACCAACATGTTATTTAGTGACGATATTTTTCTAGATATTACTCAGGTATGCATCGCTTTTAACAGTGAACGATTGACTGTGGCGACTTAATATGAACTGATTTTGGGACTTTTGACCTTATAAATGTGTGATAAATGAGACCGAATTTGGACTACCCAAGAGAAAATTCTACTTCTACTTAACTTTGACATGATTGGCTGGAACCTCAGCGATTACACTGGCGCGCTTGGTAGCGCATTCATTTTAAAAAATTATGTATCAAATAAGTCATTTTAATCACTTGTGGGTCCAATCCTTACGCTCGTTTAGTCGCTCGCTGAGAAAATCAGAGGGACAGCTTTCAAAAACTAACATTTCATTGACTTTCTAACGGAATTCAGTCCGTTTGAGTTACAACGGTTGCGTCACATATTCGTACCAACATGTATTTAGCGATATTTTCTGATATTACTAGGTTGCATCGCTTTTAACAGTGAAACGATTGACTGTGGACTTAATTGAACTGATTTTGGACTTTGACCTTATAAATGTGATAAATGACACAATTGGACTCCAAGAAATAACATTCTTCTTAATTTGACATGATTGCTGGAACTCAGCGATTACACTGGGCGCTGTGGTAGCGCTTATTTAAAAATTTAGATAAATAAGTCATTTTTTACTGTGGGACCAATCCTAGCCGTTAGCGCGCGCTGAAGAAATAGAGACAGTTTCAAAAACTAATTTTCATTGACTTTCTAACGGTATCAGTCCGTTTGAGTTACAACGGTTGCGTCACATATTCGTACCAACATGTATTTAGCGATATTTTTTCTGATATTACTAGGTTGCATCGCTTTTAACAGTGACACGATTGACTGTGGGACTTAATTGAACTAATTTTGGACTTTGACCTTATAAATGTGATAAATGAGACAATTGGACTCCGAGAAATAACATTCTTCTTAATTTGACATGATTGATGGAACTCAGCGATTACACTGGGCGCTGTGGTAGCGCTTTATTTAAAATTTAGATAAATAAGTCATTTTTTACTGTGGGACCAATCCTAGCCGTTAGCGCGCGCTGAAGAAATAGAGACAGTTTCAAAAACTACATTTCATTGACTTTCTAACGGTATCAGTCCGTTTGAGTTACAACGGTTGCGTCACATATTCGTACCAACATGTATTTAGCGATATTTTTCTGATATTACTAGGTTGCATCGCTTTTAACAGTGAAACGATTGACTGTGGGACTTAATTGAACTGATTTTGGACTTTGACCTTATAAATGTGATAAATGAGACAATTGGACTCCAAGAAATAACATTCTTCTTAATTTGACATGATTGCTGGAACTCAGCGATTACACTGGGCGCTGTGGGTAGCGCTTTATTTAAAAATTTAGATAAATAAGTCATTTTTTACTGTGGGACCAATCCTAGCCGTTAGCGCGCGCTGAAGAAATAGAGACAGTTTCAAAAACTACATTTCATTGACTTTCTAACGGTATCAGTCCGTTTGAGTTACAACGGTTGCGTCACATATTCGTACCAAACATGTATTTAGCGATATTTTTCTGATATTACTAGGTTGCATCGCTTTAACAGTGAAACGATTGACTGTGGGACTTAATTGAACTGATTTTGGACTTTGACCTTATAAATGTGATAAATGAGACAATTGGACTCCAAGAAATAACATTCTTCTTAATTTGACATGATTGCTGGAACTCAGCGATTACACTGGGCGCTGTGGTAGCGCTTTATTTAAAAATTTAGATAAATAAGTCATTTTTTACTGTGGGACCAATCCTAGCCGTTAGCGCGCGCTGAAGAAAATAGAGACAGTTTCAAAAACTACATTTCATTGACTTTCTAACGGTATCAGTCCGTTTGAGTTACAACGGTTGCGTCACATATTCGTACCAACATGTATTTAGCGATATTTTTCTGATATTTACTAGGTTGCATCGCTTTTAACAGTGAAACGATTGACTGTGGGACTTAATTGAACTGATTTTGGACTTTGACCTTATAAATGTGATAAATGAGACAATTGGACTCCAAGAAATAACATTCTTCTTAATTTGACATGATCGCTGGAACTCAGAGGTTACACTGGGCGCTGTGGTAGCGCTTTATTAAAAATTTAGATAAATAAGTCATTTTTTACTGTGGGACCAATCCTAGCCGTTAGCGCGCGCTGAAGAAATAGAGACAGTTTCAAAAACTACATTTCATTGACTTTCTAACGGTATCAGTCCGTTTTGAGTTACAACGGTTGCGTCACATATTCGTACCAACATGTATTTAGCGATATTTTCTGATATTACTAGGTTGCATCGCTTTTAACAGTTGAAACGATTGACTGTGGACTTAATTGAACTGATTTTGGACTTTGACCTTATAAATGTGATAAATGAGACAATTGGACTCCAAGAAATAACATTCTTCTTAATTTTGACATGATTGCTGGAACTCAGCGATTACACTGGGCGCTGTGGTAGCGCTTTATTTAAAATTTAGATAAATAAGTCATTTTTTACTGTGGGACCAATCCTAGCTGTTAGCGCGCGCTGAAGAAATAGAGACAGTTTCAAAAACTACATTTCATTGACTTTCTAACGGTATCAGTCCGTTTGAGTTACAACGGTTGCGTCACATATTCGTACCAACATGTATTTAGCGATATTTTTCTGATATTACTAGGTTGCATCGCTTTTAACAGTTGAAACGATTGACTGTGGGACTTAATTGAACTGATTTTGGACTTTGACCTTATAAATGTGATAAATGACACAATTGGACTCCAAGAAATAACATTCTTCTTAATTTGACATGATTGCTGGAACTCAGCGATTACACTGGGCGCTGTGGTAGCGCTTTATTTAAAAATTTAGATAAATAAGTCATTTTTTACTGTGGGACCAATCCTAGCCGTTAGCGCGCGCTGAAGAAATAGAGACAGTTTCAAAAACTACATTTCATTGACTTTCTAACGGTATCAGTCCGTTTGAGTTACAACGGTTGCGTCACATATTCGTACCAACATGTATTTAGCGATATTTTTCTGATATTACTAGGTTGCATCGCTTTTAACAGTGAAACGATTGACTGTGGGACTTAATTGAACTGATTTTGGACTTTGACCTTATAAATGTGATAAATGAGACAATTGGACTCCAAGAAATAACATTCTTCTTAATTTGACATGATTGCTGGAACTCAGCGATTACACTGGGCGCTGTGGTAGCGCTTTATTTAAAAATTTAGATAAATAAGTCATTTTTTACTGTGGGACCAATCCTAGCCGTTAGCGCGCGCTGAAGAAATAGAGACAGTTTCAAAAACTACATTTCATTGACTTTCTAACGGTATCAGTCCGTTTGAGTTACAACGGTTGCGTCACATATTCGTACCAACATGTATTTAGCGATATTTTTCTGATATTACTAGGTTGCATCGCTTTTAACAGTGAAACGATTGACTGTGGGACTTAATTGAACTGATTTTGGACTTTGACCTTATAAATGTGATAAATGAGACAATTGGACTCCAAGAAATAACATTCTTCTTAATTTGACATGATTGCTGGAACTCAGCGATTACACTGGGCGCTGTGGTAGCGCTTTATTTAAAAATTTAGATAAATAAGTCATTTTTTACTGTGGGACCAATCCTAGCCGTTAGCGCGCGCTGAAGAAATAGAGACAGTTTCAAAAACTACATTTCATTGACTTTTCTAACGGTATCAGTCCGTTTGAGTTACAACGGTTGCGTCACATATTCGTACCAACATGTATTTAGCGATATTTTTCTGATATTACTAGGTTGCATCGCTTTTAACAGTGAAACGATTGACTGTGGGACTTAATTGAACTGATTTTGGACTTTGACCTTATAAATGTGATAAATGAGACAATTGGACTCCAAGAAATAACATTCTTCTTAATTTGACATGATTGCTGGAACTCAGCGATTACACTGGGCGCTGTGGTAGCGCTTTATTTAAAAATTTAGATAAATAAGTCATTTTTTACTGTGGGACCAATCCTAGCCGTTAGCGCGCGCTGAAGAAATAGAGACAGTTTCAAAAACTACATTTCATTGACTTTCTAACGGTATCAGTCCGTTTGAGTTACAATGGTTGAGTCATATATTCGTACCAACATGTATTTAGCGATATTTTTCTGATATTACTAGGTTGCATCGCTTTTAACAGTGAAAACGATTGACTGTGGGACTTAATTGAACTGATTTTGGACTTTGACCTTATAAATGTGATAAATGAGACAATTGGACTCCAAGAAATAACATTCTTCTTAATTTGACATGATTGCTGGAACTCAGCAATTACACTGGGCGCTGTGGTAGCGCTTTATTTAAAAATTTAGATAAATAAGTCATTTTTTACTGTGGGACCAATCCTAGCCGTTAGCGCGCGCTGAAGAAATAGAGACAGTTTCAAAAACTACATTTCATTGACTTTTCTAACGGTATCAGTCCGTTTGAGTTACAACGGTTGCGTCACATATTCGTACCAACATGTATTTAGCGATATTTTTCTGATATTACTAGGTTGCATCGCTTTTAACAGTGAAACGATTGACTGTGGGACTTAATTGAACTGATTTGGACTTTGACCTTATAAATGTGATAAATGAGACAATTGGACTCCAAGAAATAACATTCTTCTTAATTTGACATGATTGCTGGAACTCAGCGATTACACTGGGCGCTGTGGTAGCGCTTTATTTGAAAAATTTAGATAAATAAGTCATTTTTTACTGTGGGACCAATCCTAGCCGTTAGCGCGCGTTGAAGAAATAGAGACAGTTTCAAAAACTACATTTCTTTGACTTTCTAACGGTATCAGTCCGTTTGAGTTACAACGGTTGCGTCACATATTCGTACCAACATGTATTTAGCGATATTTTTCTGATATTACTAGGTTGCATCGCTTTTAACAGTGAAACGATTGACTGTGGGACTTAATTGAACTGATTTTGGACTTTGACCTTATAAATGTGATAAATGAGACAATTGGACTCCAAGAAATAACATTCTTCTTAATTTGACATGATTGCTGGAACTCAGCGATTACACTGGGCGCTGTGCGTAGCGCTTTATTTAAAATTTAGAGTAAATAAGTCATTTTTACTGCTGGGAACCAATCCTAGCCGTTAGCGCTCGTGAAGAAATAGAGACAGTTTCAAAAACTACATTTCATTGACTTTTTAACGGTATCAGTCCGTTGAGTTACAACGGTTGCGTCACATATCGTACCAACATGTATATTAGCGATATTTTCTGATATTACTAGGTTGCATCGCTTTTAACAGTGAAACGATTGACTGTGGGACTTAATTGAACTGATTTTGACTTTGACCTTTATAAATGTGATAAATGAGACAATGGACTCAAGAAATAAATTCTTCTTAATTTGACATGATTGCTGGAACTCAGCGATTACACATGGGCGCTGTGGTAGCGCTTTATTTAAAAATTTAGATAAATAAGTCATTTTTACTGTGGGACCAATCCTAGCCGTTAGCGCGCGCTGAAGAAATAGAGACAGTTTTCAAAAACTTACATTTCATTGACTTTCTAACGGTATCAGTCCGTTTGAGTTACAACGGTTGCGTCACATATTCGTACAACATGTATTTAGCGATATTTTCTGATATTACTAGGTTGGCATCGCTTTTAACAGTGAAACGATTGACTGTGGGACTTAATTAACTGATTTTGGACTTTGACCTATAATGTGATAAATGAGACAATTGGACTCCAAGAAATAACATTCTTCTTAAATTTGACATGATTGCTGGAACTCAGCGAATTACACTGGGCGCTGTGGTAGCGCTTTATTTAAAAATTTAGATAAATAAGTCATTTTTTACTGTGGGACCAATCCTAGCCGTTAGCGCGCGCTGAAGAATAGAGACAGTTTCAAAAACTACATTTCATTGACTTTCTAACGGTAAGCAAGTCCTTGTTTGAGTTACAACGGTTGCGTCACATATTCGTACAACATGTATTTAGCGATATTTTTCTGATATTACTAGGTTGCATCGCTTTTAACGTGAAACGATTGACTGTGGGACTTAATTGAACTGATTTTGGAACTTTGACCTTATAAATGTGATAAATGAGACAATTGGACTCAAGAAATAAACATTCTTTCTTAATTTGACATGATTGCTGGAACTCAGCGATTACACTGGGGCGCTGTGGTAGCGCTTTATTTAAAATTTAGATAAATAAGTGCATTTTTACTGTGGGGACCAATCCTAGCCGTTAGCGCGCGCTTGAAGAAATAGAGACAGTTTCAAAAACTACATTTCATTGACTTTCTAACGGTATCAGTCCGCTTTGAGTTACAAGGGTTGCGTCACATATTCGTACCAACATGTATTTAGCGATATTTTCTGATAATTACTAGGTTGCATCGCTTTTAACAGGTGAAACGATTGACTGTGGACTTAATTCGAACTTGATTTTGGACTTTTGACCTTATAAACTGTGATAAATGAGACAATTGGACTCCAAGAAATACATTCTTTCTTAATTGACATGATTGCTGGAACTCAGCAATTACACTGGGCGCTGTGGTAGCGCTTTATTTAAAAATTTAGATAAATAAGTCATTTTTTACTGTGGGACCAATCCTAGCGTTAGCGCGCGCTGAAGAAATAGAGACAGTTTCAAAAACTACATTTCATTGACTTTCTAACGGTATCAATCCGTTTGAGTTACAACGGTTGCGTCACATATTCGTACCAACATGTATTTTAGCGATTTTTCTGATATTACTAGGTTGCATCGCTTTTAACAGTGAAACGATTGACTGTGGACTTAATTGAACTGATTTTGGACTTTGACCTTATAAATTGATAAATGAGACAATTGGACTCCAAGAAATAACATTCTTCTTAATTTGACATGATTGCTGGAACTCAGCAATTACACTGGGCGCTGTGGTAGCGCTTTATTTAAAAATTTAGATAAATAAGTCATTTTTACTGTGGGACCAATCCTAGCCGTTAGCGCGCGCTGAAGAAATAGAGACAGTTTCAAAATACATTTCATTGACTTCTACGGGTATCATCGTTTGAGTTACAACTACAACGGTTGGTCTATATTCGTACCAATGTATTTAGCAGTTTTTTCTGATATTACTAAGTTGCATCGCTTTTAACAGTGAACGATTGATGTGGGACTTAAATGACTGATTTTGACTTTGCCTTATAATGTGATAAATGACACAATTGACTCCAAAATAAACATTCTTTAATTTGCTGATTGCTGGAACTCACATTACACTGGGCGCTTGTGGTAGCTTTATTTAAAATTAGATAAATAAGTCATTTTTACTGTGGAACAATCCTAGCCGTTAACCGCGCTGAAGAAATAGAGACAGTTTCAAAACTAATTCATTACTTTCTAACGGTATCAGTCGTTTGATTAAACGGTTGCGTAAATATTCGACACACATTATTTAGCATATTTTTTTATTACTAGGTTGCATCGCTTTAACAGTGAAACGATTGACTTGGACTTAATTGAACTGATTTGGACTTGTAACTTTAAATTGATAATGAGACAATTGGACTCAAGAAATACATTCTTCTTAATTGACATGATTGCTGGACTCAGCAATACTCTGGGCCTGTGGTAGCGCTTTATTAAAAATTTATAAATAAGTCATTTTTTTTACTGTGGACCAATCCTAGCCGTTAGCGCGGCTGAAGAATAGAGACAGTTTCAAAACTACATTTCATTGACTTTCTAACGTGTATCATTGTTTGATTACAACGGTTGCGTCATATTCGACCAAATGTATTAGCGATATTTTTCAGTATTACATGTTGCATCGCTTTTAACATTTTGAACGAATTGACTGTGAATTAATTGAACTGATTTTGGACTTTTGACCTTATAAATGTTGATAAAATGAGACAATGGACTCCAAGAAATAACATTCTCTTAATTTGACTGATTGTGAACTCAGCAATTCACTGTGCGCTGTGGTAGCGCTTATTTAAAATTTAGATAATAATCATTTTTCTGTGGACCAATCCTAGCTTAGCGCGCGCTGAAGAAATAGAGACAGTTTCAAAAATACATTTCATGACTTTCTAACGCGTATCATCCGTTTGAGTTACAACGGTTGCGTCACATATTCGTACCAACATGTATTTAGCGATATTTTTCTTGTATTAATAGTGTTGCATCGTTTTAACAGTGAAACGATTGACTGTGGGACTTAAATGATTTTGGACTTTGACCTTTATAAATTGATAAATGAGACAATTTGACTCCAAGAATAACATTCTTCTTAATTTGACATGATTGCTGGAACTCAGCGATTACACTGGGCGCTGTGTTAGCGTTTATTTAAAAATTTAGATAAATAAGTCATTTTTTTATTGGACCAATCCTAGCGTTAGCGCGCTGAAGAAATGAGACAGTTTCAAAATACATTTCATTGACTTTCTAACGGTATCAGTCGTTTGAGTTACAACGTTTGCTACATATTCGACCAAATGTATTTAGCGATTTTTTCTGATATTACTAGGTTGCATCGCTTTAACAGTTGAACGATTGACTGTGGGATTAATTGAACTGATTTTGACTTTACCTATAATGTGAAATGAGAATTGGATCAAGAAATATTTTCTTAATGACATGATTGCTGAACTCAGCAATTACACTGGGCCTGTGGTAGCGCTTTATTTAAAATTTATTAAATAAGTCATTTTTACTTGTGGACCAATCCTAGCGTTAGCGCGCGCTGAAGAATAGAGACAGTTTCAAAAACTACATTTCATCTTTTCTAACGTATCAGTCCGTTTGAGTTACAACGGTTGCGTCACATATTCGACACAAAATGTATTTAGCATATTTTCTAGATATTATAGGTTGCATCGCTTTAACAGTGAAACGATTGATGTGGACTTAATTAACTGATTTTGACTTTGACTTATAATTTAAATGAAACAATTGACTCCAAGAAATAACTTCTCTTAATTTGACATGATTGTGAAACTCAGCATTACACTGGCGCTGTGTAGCGCTTTATTAAAAATTTAGATAAATAGTCATTTTTCACTGTTGACATCTAGCTATTTAGCGCGCGCTGAAGAAATAGACACGTTTCAAAAAAAATTTCATTGACTTTCTAACGGTATCAGTCGTTTGTTAAACGTTGGTGACATATTCGTACCAACATGTATTAGCGATATTTTCTGATATTACTAGTTGCATCGCTTTAACAGTAAACGATTGACTGTGGGACTTAATTGACTGATTTTGACTTTACCTTATAAATTGATAAATGAGACAATTGGACTCAAAAATAACATTCTTCTAATTTTACATGATTGCTGGAACTGCCATTACACTGGCGTTGCGTAGCGCTTTATTTAAAAATTTAGATAAATAAGTCATTTTTTATGGACCAATCCTAGCCGTTAGCGCCGCTGAAGAAATAGAGACAGTTTCAAAAACTATTCATGACTTTCTAACGTATTATCCGTGTTGAGTACAACGTTGCTCACATCATTCGTCACCAATGTATTTAGCATACTCGTTGATTACTAGGTTGATGGTTTTTACAGGAAGATTCTGGAATCGCTCTCTTGAATTTT
>JASGCC010003198.1:0-24897 GCA_030067915.1 Hydractinia echinata | reverse complement strand
TTATTCAACAGTAAACAAACTTGTTTTTTGATTGGGTGTCCCTACTCTCCAGTGGAGGATTCGAAGTATCGTATGTAGAGAAAGGATGTTGTGTGGGTAAAGGGATGACCTAAGAAACAAGGGCTTCATCAGACGCACAGGCCTTGTTTCTTATACCGCTTTCTGCTCGGGTAGTGAAATTGATCTATGATAGAATCAAAACAACCCGACCTGGCGTAAGCGGTCGGTCATTATGACGGGTCTGTTTATAACGAAAGGGCTACCTCTATATAATTCTTTCTCGATTTGTTTGTTGGCCATGCTTAACAGATTTGGTAAGTGATCGATAACAAACCACGTGCGATTATTAGCGAGGTGAAAAATGAAAGGGAAAAAAGTGCTGTCTTTATGGGTAAATATAATTCGTAGGTAAAAGGCACCTGTAATGGTGAGATTTTAATTGGTTAAGAAGCGCCACTGCGCCTCGGGTAAGTGACGTAATGTACAGTTTGTGAGTAGCGAATGTAAAACAATGCAGAGGGGCGTGCAGGAGACGTGGAACACGCGCGCCTAGGGGTAATCTGAATGAATAGAAAACTAGGCTAAAGAACGAGCTAGCGTGTATGTACAGTGCAAACAGTCGATAAAAATGTGCACAAGGGTAGAGTCCCCCACCAAACAAAGGGGCAAAGGAAATGGCGAAGGTACCCACACACCCTTCCCTCTCGTGTATACGGACCCCCAAAACGCGGGTACACCGCAGAGCTGACTGTATTTGCTGGAGTAGCAAAATTTGGCAAACGCACATGGGGTTGTTGAACCACGCGGCGAGTAGGGTCTGTTCAGGACCAAATGCGCAATAAAGGGCCGAGCGAACTGAAATTAAAATAGCCAAAGGAGCAATTCTAAAACCGAAAATACGACTGAAAACACAAGGAGTTGATAACAAAAAATTGATGAAATAACAAAAGTTGTATAGACAGTCCTGTTATATAATACAAGGTATAATATGTATTACGCATAACATGTTAATTCGTTACAAATAGAATAATATCCATTTTATTTGATCCGTACCACGTGGTAGTGGTGATTGTTTGTGATACATTCTATATAATAAGTATACAGCCGGTATCGCAGAGTGATTGCGGTTAGCTAGGCTACGTTCTTATATCGTTTTAGTATAAAAATCGCAGTATCGCTGTTTCCCAGGAGTTTTAAAACTGTTTTTTCGTATTACGGTGGGTTACGTCGGTAAAACTTCAACAGTGGTTGCGGTTAGCTTAGCTGCGTTCCCATATCGTTTTAGTACAAAAAATCGCAATATCGCTGTTTCCCAGGTGTTTCATAATGGGTGTTTCGTATTGTTGTCTAACCCAGCGTCATAATAACTTTTTTGATACTGGCCCAGCAAAACAAACGTCAATTTCGAACAGTAGGTGATTGGATTTTACAATATTCCGCCATTATTGTTACGTCATTTTTTAGTTAATTGACCTGGCTTAATTTGCCTTGAATCATTCAAATTGGTCGCATGGCTCTGTAACATAGCCTTGTCACTGTTGTTGCTCATAATAAATAAATATATATGTATCCCAAATATATGTTTTTTTTAACATTTAAAACTGGGCATATTACTTTGAAGAAAAAATATTTTGAAAGCAGAAGCTTACTTAAGTATGCCCTTTACCTTAGAGAAAGAAATACATTTTATATCTTCCTCCAAGCTTTCACCTAAACGCGAGCTTTCAAATTTTGTTTTTGGACACTTTTTGCGTCATACTTTTTGTGATATTATGGATTAGTTGGATCAAATATAAAAATAAAGTAGGTTAACTTCCTCTTTAAAATATACTTTTACTAAGTGCGTCGTCATGAAAATTCAATTAATAAATGTTTCCCATTGATTTTCTATCTTACTGGATTTTTCACGGCCGAGTGATAGGTAAGTTTGTCTGTTATCTAAAATATCAAATCAGATCAAACCAAAAATTCCAAGGAGATATTTTTCCATCATAAAAGAATGAGTAAATTAATTAAAACTTTACGTCATGACAATGATTAACATCAATAGTACAGTAGACTCTCGGTATAAAGAACCGCGAAGGAAACTAAAGAGAAGTTGGTTATATAGAGAGTTCGTAATACCGAATAGTAAAAATTTTTATTGCCTTAAACAATTGGAATCATGTATTTTTTAACCCAAATAAAAATTGATAGCATTGAGTGCAACACGTTACCTGAAGTACTCAAGTAGAACTCTACTCGAATATAATTCAAAATCAAAACGAATTCGAATCAAAGCAGCATTTTTAAGTTTTTGTTTGCATTATACAACGCAACGTCTCCTCTTGAGATCAGTGGTTCTAACACTTGTTTCATTGCGCAAGGCATTTCCTATAAGAAAAAAATAATGAAAATGTTATTGACAAGATGATATTTGAAAGTTCAAGATTTGGTTTGTTTTTGTTCTACTGTGCATGTTCTACTAAAGTTTCTATGATTTGAACGTTTTGGAATAGACGGGTTAAAAAATCCCAACATCTCTACAACCGTTCGTCAAAAGCACAAGATTCTCTATACATTTTCTTGATAAGCGTTTCACGCTCTGTACGACGAAGGCAACGTTGTAAACAAATCTCTAGAATAATTTTTTTGTGTATAAACGGATCGTTGCTGACGTCAAAAAAATTCAAATAACGGATCTTTTTCGTTGTTCTTCTGCCTAGGTGGGTTTTTCTACTGGCTTATTGACTAGTATGATGATTAATAAAGCATGTACACATGTAAAATACCTGATAATGTTGACAAACATTTAATAAAGACATCTATAAAATCTATAAAATAATCGTGTTGATCACAGATAAAAAAAACACTTAAAATAAAAACAATATCAAAAATAACAAAAATCATATGATATTTTTGAAAATTGTAATAGGGGCCATCACACAACAAAAAACAAGGAGGTTATATTCCGTTATTAAGCAAGCATTCGCCTGGGAGGCTACCCCAACTACAATTGAAGAATTATTCTTTTGGAAAAATAACCTTTTAAAATATAATAAAACCAATTCAATATGTGCATTCAATATGTTAATTTTAAAATGAAAGCCAAGGCAAGAATTTTATTTTTTAAACCAACAGGTATTTTTTTAGCTTATTGTTGTCAGGTAAATATTTACGTTGAATTGATTTTTATCTTTCCAATATTTCTTTTTTTTTTGCAAAGAAGACTATATTTTTCACAGTATTTATTAACAAAGTAAAACACAACCTATAAAATTGTTCTATAATTTACCAAACTTTGACGTTAAAACATTATTGATGTCATAGGAAAGTATATTAAAGTTAGTGAAGCCATTGCATTGCACATATAAGTTTAAGAAGGTCAAAAATAACTTTAAAATGGGTAGAAATAACTCCCGCGTGGGTATCTAGGGAACACCTCAGACAAATGGTAGGTCAATTTCACAAACTTATTCCGCCCGTTTCAAAACCCACGGGTTGATGAGGTCATTAATAAATCTTAAAACCCAAAAATCTCTTCCGTTCGTCAAAAGGACACGATCCTATAAATTTTTCTGATCAGCTATTTAAGCTCTACACAACAGTTGCAACAAACAATTTTTTTAAAAATGACTGGCTGACGTCAACTTAAATTACTGATTTTTCCATTCTTCTTCTGGCTAAATGAATTTTTCCACGGGTCTAATGACTAGTCTTAACAAATACGCCATGTCTGTGACATATAAAAAATGTTTCATCTTTGATTTGTAGCGAGTTTATCACATTCACAAAAATCTTTCTACTTGTACGGCGCAGTTTGAAACTAGCAAAACGCACGTAACGAATTTTTCAGAGCACCCTCTCCCCTTCGTAAAGCGCAAGTATCTCGCAAGTGTAGTATGAAAAATCGGTTATCTTCTCCTAATCACGTATCCTTTGCAAGTGGCCGGTCCATTATTCTTACAATGATATACGCAAGTGTTATCTTTTATCAATGTGACTCTATATTTTCGTACAAATGTTTTTCTAACGGCCTAAAGGTTACGGCTAATTAGATTTTTTTTTTTAAAAGCGGATACAAAACGAGCTGTTGAATTTTTACTTTAGCGGCTTACATGAAAGTCTAGCTGATGGCGGGGAAAAAGTTTATAAGAAACGAAAATTAGGTTTTATTTTTTAAAATTTCTGGCAAAAATTAGTTCTCGCGAGTTTAAAGGCTATTTAGTATAGCATTTGAAACAAATACAGTCCCTCGAGTTTTCTCTGCTTCTTGATCAAAACAAACTTCCATCTGTTACGTATTATATTTTGCAGACTGTAGCTTATTAAGAAATGCTGAAAGAAGATGTATCTATTTTTGGAAACTACGATTTAGATAAACTACATAAAAAGTAATTATTTACCAACAGGTTGTCTATGGTGTTGTAATAAAGTGGGTATAAATTCTTGTGCCTGACCTTCTGAGTGTGGTCTGGTTATTACACAATGTTATTCAGAATGTACGAAGGTAGAGAGTAACATCAATAACGAAGATCTTACTTGAGCATTTTCTTAACTCTTCTAAAGTTATTAAATACTAGTAGTACTTAGTTACTACTCATTAGATTTTAACCAAAGTGCATTTTCCAGGCATACCATTATCCGAATATACCTGTAATCGCCTTTCGATTGGCATTTTTGCCCATTCGGCAAACATTTAGCCATATGCTTACGAAAAACACTACGTGACGTCATTCCGCTTTAAAAGAAGGACGAAGGTTCATATGACTACGGACGGGCTTTTAGTTTATAAAAGCCCTTTTTAAGACTTTTTACGATAATTATGGTTTCCACAGACAGACAGGTAGACAGACAGAATACAAGGATGAATAAAAATAATAAAAGTAACTTATCATGTCAATCAAGCCTTCAATAAAATTACCTACAATAAAATCATCTACAATAAAATTACCTACAATAAAATCATCTACAATAAAATTACCTACAATAAAGTCATCTACAATAAAATTACCTACAATAAGATCATCATATACCAAAAAATACTTAAAATTGAAATAATAACAAAAATATTAACAAACTCAAATTTGTATTCATTATTTTTCGATGTATTTAGCTGGATTGGTTGTTATAGGTAAAAACTTGGCAGTTATAGCTAAAAACTAAACCGAAATGTACAGCTAGAAAAAGTAAAAAAAAAGGTAGATAATAAAAGGTATATTAAAAAAATTGTAAAAATATAACTTAAACTAGCCGGGAAACCCGGCGTCGAAACGCCGGGGTAAGCCACAAGTCAAGGTGTGACCATGCGTTGAACACTCTGTGGAGCGCTTAATAAGAGCCGTAAACTGTGCCACACGATCAGGTGGAGCACTTTAGTACAGGTATACAGTATGTCGTAAATTAAGTGAAGAGCATACAACATTATAGTCTTGCGACTGTGACATATTTTTCAAAATTAACTTTCCCGCAACGGTAGCTGAAATAAAAATAGTGTTTACAAACCGTTGTTACCCTGTCATAGCAAAAACAATCAGTCAATATTATTTTATTTTGTGGAATAAGTTTTTTAAAAAGTTCAAAAATTAATCGTGACACCAGGCTGAGCGCTTAGTACAGTTAAACGGTGTTGTACAGACATATAGGGATAATACCCTTTTGAAAAAAACTTTCTAGCAGACTCTGTTTAATAAAAAGATAATAAACAGTCCATTGCTAACACAGGGCTGAGCGGTTAGTCCAGGTAAACAGTGTTGCACATCCCTACATATGGCCACGGTTATATGGCCACGGTTGGACAAAATGGCGGACTGACATCCCGTCTCCCTGTTCATTTTAACATAAAGGGATTAGTCTACAGAAGCAAATGGCTTTGGCAAATCTATCCATCGCATCTTTCAACGTAAGAGGTTTATCAGATGACATCAAAAAGGAAAATCTTAGTAAAGATCTGAAGGCACACAAAGTTGACATATGCTGCTTGCAGGAAACAAAAATTAAAAATGGACGTGACCAAAATATTCGAGATTACCGACTTATATGTCTCAAAACTACACAAAAAGATTATGGTAATGGATTTCTAGTTCACAAAAAGCTTGAATCTTCAATACACAAAGTTTGGAGTGTCGATAACAGAATCTCAGTCATACAAATTAAAACCAAACCAAGATACATCAGTAGCCACGACGGAAAAGCCAAAATCACAATTAGGAAACAAGAACAGAGGTACGAAAGTCATTTAACAGGAACAAAACTAAGAATTACAAAATCACAGGAAAAATATTTACTTACAATAATCAACGTTTATGCACCACATAGTGAGGTAACAAGAAATAATCCAGAAATAACAAATGAGTTCTACAACAAATTGAATAACATAGTCGATGATGTCAACAACACATCTTCAATACTAATGGTTGCAGGAGATTTTAATGGGGAAATTGGAAAGAAATCAGACATAGATGAATGCCTAGGTCGATTCACAACAGGAGTGAGAAATGTCAATGGTCAATATCTTATAAATTTTTGCACCAATCAGGAACTCACAGTGACCAATACTTGTTTTCAACACAAAATAAAGAGATTAGTAACTTGGGAACAGAAAAGAGTCGTTCAAAATAAAATACAAAATCTAAGCAAAACACTAGACTACATATGCATCCAAACAAAATACAAACATCTACTGGGAAACTCAAGATCATATCATGGAACTATTACAACTAGTGACCACAAACTACTAATCACAAAATTAAGAACATCATGGTTTGAAGTATATAGAAAAGTGAACTCAACAAAACATAATAACAACAGAAAATACAACATTCAAATCCTTATAAATGACCAAAATAAACAGAAAGAATTCAGAGAACAACTGGATAAAAATATAGATAAGGAAGAAAGCAAGAAATGGAACAATATCACATCAGCAATCCAAAAAACAGCAGAGAAAGTACTAGGTTTCACAAAAAGAGAAGCAAAAATAAAAATGTATAGCCCAGTTGTAGAAAAACTCTCAAATGAACAGAAAGAATATAGAATGAAAATAGAACAAACGAAAGATATACAAACACTCAAAGAATTGAAAAATAAACGTAATAAAATAATGAAGATGATCAAGAAAGAAGTGAAAGCTCAAAATGAAAAGAAAATAGATGAGATAGCAAACAGTATTCAAAACGAGAATCAATCAACAGCAATGTTCAAAGCAATAAAATATCTAAGAAATCCTCACAACAAAAATAAAAACACCATCATCTACAATGCTGAAAATCAGAAAGTAATTAACAAAAATGATCAATATAACATAGTAAAAGAACACTTTACACAACACTTTTGGAATGACCAACATGAAATGGTAAATCGGTTTGAAGGACCACCTAGACCTCTTAATAAGCCAATAAGTAAAGAAGAAGTAGAAAAGGCATTAAATAGGATGAAAAATAATAAGGCACCTGGAGAAGATCATATACCTGCAGAATTATTAAAACACAGCTCTGAAGCAGTAAAACAAAAAATTAGCGAAATATTCAACGAAATATTAAGAACACATCAAGAAGATATCAATATAGGAAAATCAAATCTGATACCAATACAGAAACAAGGTAAAGAAGAAGGCCCAGTGAAAAATTTAAGACCGATAAACTTGTTGAATACAATCAGAAAACTGTTCTCCCTTACAACCCTCAACAGAATCCAGCCCAAAGTTGATCAATACCTTTCACAATCACAGTCAGCGTACAGGCCTAACAGATCAACAGGAGACATAATATGGGCCCACAGATTTCTAACAGCAAAAGCACAGCTCTACCAATATCTTGAAATACATATAATTGGAATAGACATGTCCTCAGCCTTCGATACCATCAACAGAAATGAACTAATGACAGAATTGAAAACCTTCCTTGATGAAGATGAATGTAGAATGAGCCGACTACTACTCAGTAATACAAGCATCAATGTGCAGTTTGCAGATAGTCCTCCAGAAGACATCAGCACAAACGTAGGATCACCACAAGGAGATGCAATTAGTGGAACATTTTTTAATATAGCGTTTGAAAAAAGCCTTAGAACACTACAAGGGAATCTAAACATAAGAAGACCAACGATAGAACATTCATACGCAAAGATTACAAGCCTACCAAGAGAATTAATATATGCAGATGACACTGATTTTCCAACAGAAGATAAAGCAGAAAAGGATTACCTCAAAAGCATTGTTAAAGACACACTTGCAAAGCATAATCTACAAGTAAACGAAAATAAAACGGAAGAAACTGAGATAAAGAGAAATAAAGATAAAATTGATGAAACCTGGAGAACAGTGAAGAAACTGGGAAGTCTACTTGGATGCTATGAAGACATGAC
The DNA here is from genome assembly GCA_030067915.1 of Hydractinia echinata. NCBI lineage: Eukaryota > Metazoa > Cnidaria > Hydrozoa > Anthoathecata > Hydractiniidae > Hydractinia > Hydractinia echinata. The sequence continues at coordinate 16,554 of JASGCC010003198.1, read as the reverse complement.
GCGAAGAATACAACTGTCATATGCAGCATTCAATTCAATAAAACAAGTATGGTTAAAACAGAACATACACTGGGAGAAGAAATTAACAATCTATAAATCAATAGTAAAACCAGTATTAACCTACAATTTCGGAACATGGGGACTGACAAAGAAAGAGCAAAACGAAATTGATGTAGTACATAGAAGACAACTTAGAAATATTATAAAAGATAAAAAGATCAAGAATAAAAAATTATACGAAAAATGCAAAGAGGAACCCATAAGTAAAACTATGAAACATACCAAATGGAGACTACTTGGACATATCTTTAGACTACCAGAGACTACACCTGCACAACAAGCTATGAAATACTACTTCGAAATTCCAAAGATGCAAAGAAATTTCCAGGAAACAAACGAATTACTTTACCAACTTCTATAGATCAAGATATCAAAACAACTCTCAAAAATAACCCAACACTCCCTGTTAAGCAATTTACAACAACTGATGACCTTCGCACACTAAAACAGATTGCACAAGATAGAAAACGATGGAGTGATTTATCTAAAGTCATTTGCCTCGCCTAAGATAAATAAAACACTGTTTTTTACAAATCGAAAAGGCATAGAAGAAGAAGAAGAACGATTTTTACGTTATCGGTCCGAAATTTGGCAACCAGATTGAACCAACTCATTGCTGGAGAAAGAAAAGTTTCTTAACTGTTTGCTTTAATTTTTCTTTCTCATACTTCTATTTGTATTCTAACAAGATTGCAGTTTCTTTTACTTTCGGGTATTTTTTTTATTTGTTTACATGTTTATTCACCTATACTTTATAGTTAGCTAGCTAGCTACTAGCTAAGCTACCTATTCAGCCACCTAAAGATTTGTATTATAGTTTTATTTGCCTCTTACTGTCACGTTTTCTAGCCATATATTAATCTTAAACAAAACCAATTTTAAGATTCTGGCTACCAACGTAGATGTTAGCTAACATTTCTGATTTTTGTGTTATCTTCGCCAATCTGATTTTTACTTGGTTGTGACTGGGGTTAGCTACCTCTAGCTAAAATGTAAAAGTAACCAAATACAGTTGGCTGCAACAGAATTTTCAAGTAATCTTTTCATACTAAATGCAATTAAGTAGTTAGCTACCACTTTACTGTAATATAAACTTTAGGAAAAGTCAAAAGTTTATTAATGAGACACGGAGTACCTGGTGCTATGTGCCTATCCCGTGTTGTTAAACGACGGTCTGTTTCCTGTGTTTTTATTTAAACTGAAGTATTTTGGAAAAGGCTATTAAGCTTATAGGTACGTGCGACACATTTTACCTGTACTAAGCACTAAGCTCAGTGTTAACAACGGACTGTTTTTTTGGAAAAGGCTGTTACGCCTAGGTGCATGTACGATGTGGTTTACCTGTACTAAGGGGTCAGCCCACTGTGACAATTACTTTTTAAACTTCCTCGGTAATCACCCTGTAGGGATGTCTTCTTCTTCTTCTTCTATGCCTTTTCGATTTGTAAAAAACAGTGTTTTATTTATCTTAGGCGAGGCAAATGACTTTAGATAAATCACTCCATCGTTTTCTATCTTGTGCAATCTGTTTTAGTGTGCGAAGGTCATCAGTTGTTGTAAATTGCTTAACAGGGAGTGTTGGGTTATTTTTGAGAGTTGTTTTGATATCTTGATCTATAGAAGTTGGTAAAGTAATTCGTTTGTTTCCTGGAAATTTCTTTGCATCTTTGGAATTTCGAAGTAGTATTTCATAGCTTGTTGTGCAGGTGTAGTCTCTGGTAGTCTAAAGATATGTCCAAGTAGTCTCCATTTGGTATGTTTCATAGTTTTACTTATGGGTTCCTCTTTGCATTTTTCGTATAATTTTTTATTCTTGATCTTTTTATCTTTTATAATATTTCTAAGTTGTCTTCTATGTACTACATCAATTTCGTTTTGCTCTTTCTTTGTCAGTCCCCATGTTCCGAAATTGTAGGTTAATACTGGTTTTACTATTGATTTATAGATTGTTAATTTCTTCTCCCAGTGTATGTTCTGTTTTAACCATACTTGTTTTATTGAATTGAATGCTGCATATGACAGTTGTATTCTTCGCGTCATGTCTTCATAGCATCCAAGTAGACTTCCCAGTTTCTTCACTGTTCTCCAGGTTTCATCAATTTTATCTTTATTTCTCTTTATCTCAGTTTCTTCCGTTTTATTTTCGTTTACTTGTAGATTATGCTTTGCAAGTGTGTCTTTAACAATGCTTTTGAGGTAATCCTTTTCTGCTTTATCTTCTGTTGGAAAATCAGTGTCATCTGCATATATTAATTCTCTTGGTAGGCTTGTAATCTTTGCGTATGAATGTTCTATCGTTGGTCTTCTTATGTTTAGATTCCCTTGTAGTGTTCTAAGGCTTTTTTCAAACGCTATATTAAAAAATGTTCCACTAATTGCATCTCCTTGTGGTGATCCTACGTTTGTGCTGATGTCTTCTGGAGGACTATCTGCAAACTGCACATTGATGCTTGTATTACTGAGTAGTAGTCGGCTCATTCTACATTCATCTTCATCAAGGAAGGTTTTCAATTCTGTCATTAGTTCATTTCTGTTGATGGTATCGAAGGCTGAGGACATGTCTATTCCAATTATATGTATTTCAAGATATTGGTAGAGCTGTGCTTTTGCTGTTAGAAATCTGTGGGCCCATATTATGTCTCCTGTTGATCTGTTAGGCCTGTACGCTGACTGTGATTGTGAAAGGTATTGATCAACTTTGGGCTGGATTCTGTTGAGGGTTGTAAGGGAGAACAGTTTTCTGATTGTATTCAACAAGTTTATCGGTCTTAAATTTTTCACTGGGCCTTCTTCTTTACCTTGTTTCTGTATTGGTATCAGATTTGATTTTCCTATATTGATATCTTCTTGATGTGTTCTTAATATTTCGTTGAATATTTCGCTAATTTTTTGTTTTACTGCTTCAGAGCTGTGTTTTAATAATTCTGCAGGTATATGATCTTCTCCAGGTGCCTTATTATTTTTCATCCTATTTAATGCCTTTTCTACTTCTTCTTTACTTATTGGCTTATTAAGAGGTCTAGGTGGTCCTTCAAACCGATTTACCATTTCATGTTGGTCATTCCAAAAGTGTTGTGTAAAGTGTTCTTTTACTATGTTATATTGATCATTTTTGTTAATTACTTTCTGATTTTCAGCATTGTAGATGATGGTGTTTTTATTTTTGTTGTGAGGATTTCTTAGATATTTTATTGCTTTGAACATTGCTGTTGATTGATTCTCGTTTTGAATACTGTTTGCTATCTCATCTATTTTCTTTTCATTTTGAGCTTTCACTTCTTTCTTGATCATCTTCATTATTTTATTACGTTTATTTTTCAATTCTTTGAGTGTTTGTATATCTTTCGTTTGTTCTATTTTCATTCTATATTCTTTCTGTTCATTTGAGAGTTTTTCTACAACTGGGCTATACATTTTTATTTTTGCTTCTCTTTTTGTGAAACCTAGTACTTTCTCTGCTGTTTTTTGGATTGCTGATGTGATATTGTTCCATTTCTTGCTTTCTTCCTTATCTATATTTTTATCCAGTTGTTCTCTGAATTCTTTCTGTTTATTTTGGTCATTTATAAGGATTTGAATGTTGTATTTTCTGTTGTTATTATGTTTTGTTGAGTTCACTTTTCTATATACTTCAAACCATGATGTTCTTAATTTTGTGATTAGTAGTTTGTGGTCACTAGTTGTAATAGTTCCATGATATGATCTTGAGTTTCCCAGTAGATGTTTGTATTTTGTTTGGATGCATATGTAGTCTAGTGTTTTGCTTAGATTTTGTATTTTATTTTGAACGACTCTTTTCTGTTCCCAAGTTACTAATCTCTTTATTTTGTGTTGAAAACAAGTATTGGTCACTGTGAGTTCCTGATTGGTGCAAAAATTTATAAGATATTGACCATTGACATTTCTCACTCCTGTTGTGAATCGACCTAGGCATTCATCTATGTCTGATTTCTTTCCAATTTCCCCATTAAAATCTCCTGCAACCATTAGTATTGAAGATGTGTTTTTGACATCATCGACTATGTTATTCAATTTGTTGTAGAACTCATTTGTTATTTCTGGATTATTTCTTGTTACCTCACTATGTGGTGCATAAACGTTGATTATTGTAAGTAAATATTTTTCCTGTGATTTTGTAATTCTTAGTTTTGTTCCTGTTAAATGACTTTCGTACCTCTGTTCTTGTTTCCTAATTGTGATTTTGGCTTTTCCGTCGTGGCTACTGATGTATCTTGGTTTGGTTTTAATTTGTATGACTGAGATTCTGTTATCGACACTCCAAACTTTGTGTATTGAAGATTCAAGCTTTTTGTGAACTAGAAATCCATTACCATAATCTTTTTGTGTAGTTTTGAGATATATAAGTCGGTAATCTCGAATATTTTGGTCACGTCCATTTTTAACTTTTGTTTCCTGCAAGCAGCATATGTCAACTTTGTGTGCCTTCAGATCTTTACTAAGATTTTCCTTTTTGATGTCATCTGATAAACCTCTTACGTTGAAAGATGCGATGGATAGATTTGCCAAAGCCATTTGCTTCTGTAGACTAATCCCTTTATGTTAAAATGAACAGGGAGACGGGATGTCAGTCCGCCATTTTTTAACGGTTGTCATTACATTGACATCAAAAATCGTTGCTAAGAAATATAAAGAGCTTTAGTTTCTGATTGGTCATTTATATAAAACTCCGCTCCTGATTGGACCTTCATTTTAGCGGCAATTGTCCCTGTGCCGGTGGGGCCCGACGGGTTTCTCGTCCCTGCGTATTTTGTATTTCGTGCGTGGTTAACACAAGTCGCTTTTGACGCACGAACAGACAGACGGAATACGGCTATTATTATAGAGACTAGCCGGGAGACCCGGCGTCGAAACGCCGGGGTAAGCCACCAGTAATCAAGTATTGATTATTGGTGTCTTAGGTGGAGGTAGACATGCGGCTTTTAGTAAAGATAATGATAATGCCTGAGAGACACAAAGATAAAAAAATATACGAAATAAATAAAACATTACCTTGAACTAAATCAGGAATAAAGTTTCCAAGATAAAATTTCATTTATTAACTCAGTTTTTAAGCTTTCTAGAAAAAAAGGAAATAATTAACATGATGGTAATATAAAAATATAACAGGTTCAGGCTTGCTGGTCCCCCGAACATTTTATAGTGTTCGTATTAACTGCTTCCTACAGGGGTGTCAGTTTTGCCGAAAGGTTATCCAAAGGCCAAAGTTTTGGATAATCTTTAACCTCATTGTAGCCAGCTTTGAACCGAAGCATTAAATTCATGGTTAGTGATGCACAAACTTAGGCATGTGGTAGGGACAAAAAAATATGGATTATTTTTTGTGTACTATAAACAATAACTGAACGGTTTAGACAAACTTAAAATCCGTAAACAGGCAACGCAATACAGAGTTTTGTTAGCTATAATGTTTTTAAAATTACCTATTAAACCAGGAAAAGTGAGCATTGCAAGCTATTATGTAGAATTATTTAAATGCTGGCAAAATTGTTTACTAAATCTAAGGGAGTTAAGACAAAATACTAACTAACTATATATAAACTAACTATATTAACTATATTAACTATAAGAAAATGTAGAAGGAACTGTTTATTACTTAAATCCTAGAAAGTATAAGGTGAAGAAAGGAGCATATTTGAAAAAAGTACGTATTTCAAAATAAAGAAATGATTTCGTGTTCTTGTTAACTTTATGTTGATTTTCAAAAAATTATTTTTTAAATGTATTTTAATTAGTTAAAATACATCTTAGCCCCTTTCATCACCTTAAACTTTTGCATATAATTTTTTGTAATGTTGTTATTTTTTTCTTTTTTTTCAATTTTTTTGGAGGTTTTTTTTTTCCATTGAAAACCGTCTTTATCTTTCCCACCATTTTTTTGCCAAAATTGAAAGGACCGGTTGGAAACCGGCCCTTTATGTACATTTCGGTACTCCTTGTACCGAGCATAGGTTAGTTCCTAAAAATAAAATGGTGTGACAGTAAGAATAAACTGTAAGATAGATTAAAATCTTGCATTTGGAGATTTAAAGATCTTTGATGGATGGTTACAATGGATTACTTACATCTATACAACCACCTTCTGTACAACATGTTCCTCTTCATTTACACGTCCCTCCTGGACCACGGCTTCTTTGACACTTTTGTCCACCACAATACCCTCTTTTATGTGTTCCGCCATTATAATTTTGTATTGTTTGACTAAAAGGAAAAAAATAGAGGGTGAGTAGTGATCATGTTTTTCAATACAGCAGTAGTACAGCAAAGACATGGTTTTATACCCCCGTTTTTGTCTTCATTTTTTGCAAGTACACAAAATTGTTGTATTTTTAAGTGAAATAAAAAAGTAGAAAACATGTTTTAACCGTGGCTTTTAGTTTGCATTTTCAACATTACTTTATTCGCACACAACAGACAGGATCACCTTAGTACAAAAAATTTATGGGTAATTATGTCTATATATAAATTTCAGTAATCTATGAAACTTGAGGTAATAACATTAATTTTTGTGGTTATCTTTTAAGAAAGATTCACAAAAAGGCTGTTGTTTAAAAAGTAAATTTCAGAAAAAAAGAAAATAAATTGTTAGGACTGTGTGTAATTCTTAAGTTTTTTTAATTAAAAACAAAGTATATAAGAACATAAGGCTTGATAAAAATATAAACAAAAAACTTGTAAATAAAAAATACAATTATAACTAAACATAAAATGAGATATGCTACACAGCTGTAGGAAATTACCTTGAAACATCTATTATCTTAGTTTTGAAAAAGGTAGGAACATTAATTTTAGTGTACTAATAAAGTAAAATTGAAAATACGTAACAGGGTGCACCACGAGAAGGTAAGCCACGGAATTATGCACCCCACCCTATAAAACACTCAGCTAATTAAACACATTCAAAAAAATGGAAACACAGTAATGACAAATAACAACATGGTGAAGTAGGGAGTAGAACTGTTTTTTTAAGTGACAATTAATTTGAACAGGACAATTAATTTGAACAGATTACTGAACATGGCAAACATACCTTCAAAGAGGTACTCAGTAATTTGCCTGAAACGCAACACACATACCTTTCAAGAGGTACACAATAACTTGTTGCAGTACAGCCCACATACCTTTCAAGAGGTAAACAGTAACTTGCTGTCAATCATTGTATCAGTAATAGAAAATTAAAATATTTACAACACTTGTGGAAAAACAACATTCTTTGTGAAACATCTATTCCCTACATAACCTTGTTGATAAGTACTGACAACCTTTACCTTTACTGCAGCAAATGACCGTGCTCGTGAAAAAGCAACATACAATTGTCCATGGCTAAAGCAAGGTCTACGCAAGTATATACCAACTTTCTCAAAAGTTTGGCCTTGACTTTTATTTATAGTCAATGCGTAAGACAATCTTAAAGGAAACTGGGTGCGTTTAATTTGAAAGGGTAGATTTGTATCATTTGGACAGAGGGACACTCTCGGAATTAACACACGATCACCTCTACGGATACCGGTAAGAATTTCACAATCGATAACATTTGCACGCAGATTCCGAACCATTAACCTTGTACCATTACAAAGACCGTCTTTAAGGGACAGATTTCTTAACAACATTACAACACATCCAACTTTGACATTTAATTGGTGTGGTGGCATACCACTTGGAGTTAAGGAATTAATAAATTCCATGGGATATAAATCAATTTCTTCTTGATCATCCGAAACAACAGAGTCGATACTGTAGTATGTACGGGTATCACCAGGAATCTGATTCAAAATTTGTTCATTTATTTCCAACGCTTCTTCATTTGTTGGAGTTAAGATGACACAACGTGAAAATTCCACATCATCTAATTCACTAAAGATAGAAGTAACAATATTTTCATTAGGTTGCAGAACACATTCATGGGGAATTTCAATACAACCTTGATTTGGATCATCTGGTTTTTGTGGCAAATGACCACCACCAAGGTTTAAAAGAAATTCAGCAAAGACTTGCTCCCCTTCCCCAGCTCTCATGTTTGTGTGGAGGTGGAAAATTCGAGTCAAGGGCCAGAGTTGTGAGCTTTTTAAACAAACTTCTACAATTTGCGCAGGTCCGGCTCTTCTGACGACAGGGAGTACTTGACGGAAATCTCCTCCCAAAAGAATAACTTTACCTGCAAATGGAATTTCACTATTACATATATCCCTAAACATTCTGTCAATAGCTTCCAAAGCATATTTAGGTATCATGCTGGCTTCATCAAATATAATGATGTCCTGTCTTCTTAAAAATGCTGCATGTTCACTATTGGGTTTGATATTACATGTACAGCCGTCTAAAACAGGGACTGGTAACTTGAATAGAGAGTGGACAGTCTTACCATTCTGCAATAATGTAGCAGCAATACCTGTCCAGGCACAAGTAGCAACACACAGATTTCTCGCAATAACTTCCTTAATAATGTAATTATATGTAAAAGTTTTACCTGTGCCACCTGGCCCATCTAGGAAGAAAATATTGGCAACATTAATGTTATTATTGGTGACGACATTTATAATAGAATCAGCTACATGAAGTTGCTCGGCATTTAACAAAGGCCTGATATTTAGAGCCTCCTGCCTCATTTCTTCAGCATTTGGCAAATCATCAAGCAAAGCTTCCTGTAAAGCAGGAAGACCAAAATCAGTAAGACGCTTACCAAATTGCTGAATAACCGCTTTAATTTTACCTAGCACCATTTGTTCTGCCTGTACTTCAGGGTGGTGACGTAAGTAATCCTCCATCATTGCAGCACGAAAGGATTCCCACAATTCATGTGGGTTATTCGGTTCACCGTGAATCAATATAAAAGAAAACGCTTTTCTCAATTTAGATGGAGAAGCATATTCCACCAACTCATTCATGGTGCGAATCCAAAGATTGTCATCAGCTAACAATCCTCGTGCTAAGCATGCATCCCTAAAAGAAGCATAAAGATTTTCTTCGAAATATCTTAAATTGTCAAAAGACGTAGCACCAGGGACATGCAACAAAAGAACCCGCAAAAAATACCTTTCACCTTCGCGGATGCTGGCATTATACATTCTACTTACTATCTTTTCAGCACCGCGTTGCCTAACTACCCACCGTTTTTGCTGTTGTGTATTCCGAAAAACAAAGTGGTAAGGTATTTCAGTGTACAAAAATCGTTGCGCATGCTGGTCCTGCTGATTTAATTGAAACCAGGCTGTTAACATGGTCTTAGAGTTTTCAGCCCTGTCAGCAGCCACGGCCTCGTTGCCTTCCCTAAAAAACACTTGCTGGTGATTTGGAAGGTGAACAGGAAGTCTTATGATGGAATGACTCTGAGTATGCATAGGAAATTCACAGAGACGCCAAGTTGCTTCAGGTGCAGATACATATCTAGCATCTAAGAATGTTGTTACTTCATCATGATCGATGCGCTCATTGATTTCTATGTGTGCAGTATCATAACCTTTATAAATATATTTATACAAATACTTAACACTTTTAATTGACACACACGCTTCCAAGTTTATATGTGCCATATATTTTTTACATAGGAAAGGGTTATAAGGCACAACCCACCTATTATCAACATCTAAGTTTCGTATTCTTACCGTTCTTCCATTATCAGGGCGATGGTACATGGGATAACCGTCTACATTTATAACAGTTCTGTCATTAAACTGCTTAGGAAAATGCTTAGTACACTCACCCTCTTTCATGCACGGAGATGTATTATTAAGGAGGCCACATGGGCCATGGATCATACATGACTTTACTATATCATACAATTCAGCATCTTGGTTTTGATCTGGAATCTGTGCACAAATTAATGAGTCGATATCATCAGCATTTCGTAATTTAAACTCATTGTGTAGATGTAAAAGCATATGAACATGCGGTAAACCTCTTTTCTGAAATTCAATAACATCTACATGTGCACACAGAACACCTAATACACCGTCTTTTAAATCTTTTTTCAAAGCAAGTAATTTTAATTTAAACACCCTTGCAACTAAATCTGGTCTATCAGAAGCAGATTGACCAGGTAACAAATTAGTAACAATTTCTGGCCATTTTGGATTGCAAGTAAAAGTCAAGAACAAATCTGGCTTACCCTTCTTTGAAACCAATGCCATTGCATCAAGGTACAACTGATGCATGTTACGGGGTGAGCCAGAAAAGGTGGAAGGCAAGACAACAACATTACCTGCTTGTAAGTTACGTTGATCTGCAGCATTTTGGAGGTAATCCAGAAGTCCTTGGTAGGACTCTGCTCGAAGCTGGTTTTGATTTAGGCGAATAAATGCAAGCCGTTGACCTTCAACTTTAACATATGCATCTACTAAAAATTGCTGAAACAATTTACCTGCTAGATGAAGGGCAGAGAATTCTCGCCTAATAGCAATGCGGTAAATATAATATTCCAACTGGGTTAGCCTATTTCTAACTCCAGTTGCATGCTCCCTGACATGGGCCATGTTTGGGTCCCAACCCGGCTCACCACGTGGAAATAAAATGGGATACATCATAGGATCAATATTGCATGATGTATAAGGGATTTGTCGCAAAGGTTGATTACGTGGATAAACAACAATATCTCTTGCAGCAGGAGGTGCACCATCATTACCAACAAAGATGGCAGCAACTTCCTGATGCAAGGGGGCATTATACCTTCTGCGATCATTACCCTCTCGCATTACCATACTTACAACAGAAGGCTGTCTGTTTTCCGCAGCTGCTCTGGCTGTTTCTTCACGTTCCACTTCAGCCATATTGCTATAAGCTGCAGCATATGGAGAATCCCTGTTAAGAACATCTTGAATTATCTGCATTGTTTCGCGATTACAATGAGCATGTGTTGGATTCTCAATACGCATGTTTAAGGCAGCTGCAGCTTCTACAATATACAATTGGCTAAAATTAGGTAGTTCATTCTGAGCAGGTAATAAAGCACCATACCTGTGAAATAATTGACCACATATTCTAAAACAGGGTGGTCCACGACCTGGCGGTGGTCGAATGTTTGCTGACAAAGAAGCAAAACTAAAAGCATTATTGTATACTCTGATATACTTACGAAACTGTTTAGCTTGGGCAGAGTCGTTGCTTAACAATTCACGTATTTCAGCAGGAAATTGTAATATGGCACGCAGGGCCACTTTGCCATTGTGACAACACTTAAAATGATTTTCATTATTAAATTTAATAGCTCCACAATGCTGACATACTATATTAAACTCACCTGCAGAATGTGTAGGAGGTAAAACATTGTTAATCCTAGCTAAATTTAGTAAACGTGGAGCCCTAGCTACTCGATGACGCAAAACATCTGCCCTGCGTCTTACTGCAGCTTGCTGAGGTAATTCATTTTCTCTATTCGCACGATGACGTTGTGCATCAGCATGCTGTCGTGCATTTGCATCTGCAACATTTTCTACTGCTCGTCTTGCATTTTGGCGTAGAGCATCTGCTGCTCTACGCTGTTGGGCCTGTTGCAAAGATTCATTGGCCCTCCTTCGTCGTACAATTTCAAGATGATGTTGTCTTTGCCTTTCAGCATGCTCAACATCTTCAACATTTTCCAAGCGGGGTAATGCATAATTATGTTCCAATAAGAAAAGTTCATTTGGCTGAGGAAAATCCATTTTATGTGGTGTATTTTTTTAGCAGCTACACCAGTGTTTATTCTTAAGCTAGCTATATGTAGCCCACAGCTATAGGTACGTAGCTAGCTAAAGAATAAAAATTGACGCAGCTAAGAAACAACAAACTAAAATTAAGCAAACACCAAAGATGTAGCTAGCTAGCTAGCTAATTGTATTCTCACAAGTAGAAATAGAAATTAATTTCAAAAGTAGAAATTAGGAAGGGTAAAAACGGCAAATAATTAATGAGATACTTTCCAAAGAATTAATCAGGAAAATTTCTTGTCTTATCTTGCCATAACTTCGTTGCTACATCGTATTTTCTATTTTCTTATCCGGGCAGTAAAAGTGTAACAATTGCCGCGGAAAATGCAATGCATATTGATTGGCTTATACATATAATCAAGACTGTTGATTGGGTAATTAAATCGAGGCACAAGTGCAGGGAGGAACCGGATTATTTATGTAAATATTTAACCGGTGAGGGTTAAAACATGCGATAAACGGCGATTGAGGTCACGGGGGTAACTATTATTAAAAATGGCGTATTAAAGTAATTCATTCATTTTTATCTCTTAATTTATTTTTTCATCAAGGATCATAACTTAAAGTAATTAAATTAATTAAGGAAATAAATTAATTTCTGAAATTTATTTGAATCAACAATACGATTTCCAATTAAACAACCCCCTGTTTTCTAAAAATTCGCGGAAAGATCAAAGGGATATCGGTAACCCTTTTGAACAGACAGACAGACGACGGCTATTATTATAGAGACTAGCCGGGAAACCCGGCGTCGAAACGCCGGGGTAAGCCACAAGTAACTGTTGTTGAACGCCCTGAAGCGCTTAATAAAAACCGCTAACACGGTTATGTGAAGCGCTTTTGTACGGGTATAGAGTATGTCGTGAAACTGTGCGGCCTAGCGGTGAAGGCCAAGTGGAGTGCATAATAAAAACGGCAAACAGTGTCACACATTTAGGTGTAGCGCTTTAGGTATGCAGTATATATGTTGTGAATCGAGTAAAGCGCACATAACATTATAGTGTTTCGGTTGTAATGTATTTTGGAAAATATAACTTTACTGCAACTTTAGCCAAAATAAAAGCACAGTTTACAACCCGTGTTGTTACCCCGTAATAGCAAAAACAATTAGTCAATATTATTTTATTTTGCGGAAAAAGTTTCAGTAAACAGTAACAAATTAATCGTGACGGTGGACTTAGCGCTTAGTACAGGTAAACCGTGTTGCACATGAGTATAGCTGTAACATAATTTTTATAAAAACTTATCGCAACTTTGGTTAAAAAAAATTCAGGAAACCGCCTGTCGTTATCATGTTCAGTTAAAAAAATCTGTGTCAATTTTATTTTGCAGCACAAGTTTTCATAGCAGTAATAAAATTGGTACCGTTGTTACCCCGTCATAGCAAAAGCAATTAGTCAATATTATTTTATTTTGCAGAATAAGTTTCAGTAAACAGTAACAAATTAATCGTGACACTCAGGTAAACCGTGTTGCACATGGGTATATAGGTGTAACACAATTTTTATAAAAACTTATCGCAACTTCGGTTAAAAAAAATTCAGGAAACCGCCTGTCGTTATCATATTTTGGAGCAACTATAGAATACCCCCGTAAAAAAATTAAAACTACGTAAGTCAGCAACGCAGCTACTCAGCAATACAGCTACGCAGCAACGCAGCTACTCAGCAATACTCAGCAATACAGCAACGTAGATGCTCAGCAACGCAGCAACGCAGCTACTCAGCAACGCAGCTACTTAGCAATACATCAACTTAGATACTCAGCTATGCAGCAACGCAGCTACGCAGCAACGTAGCAATACAGCAACGTAGATACTCATCTACGCAGCAACGCAGCAACGCAGCTACTCAGAAAAATAGTTGAAAATGGTTTTAGATAGTTATGAGGGATCTGAGCAAAAGTTTCGTTTTTAGAATTAAACCAGTTTAAAAAAACATTGTATAACATTATATAAATGTTTTCTAATAACTAAAAATATTAAATGAATAAGGAAACTATTTAAAGAACGAAAAATTTGTCATTACGAATGTATACACTATATGAGGCTAAATTATAGAATCATAAAAGCGAAGTCGTTATATTGCGAAATGTTTAGTGTAACAAACCAACTTGGTATGTTTGTTGATATTTTAGTTTAGTTTAACTGTCCAACTGTGTTTTAATCTAGAAATAGTGAGCTTTGCGTAGCTGCTTAGCTGCGTTGCTGCTGCTATATTTGTTAGTTTATTTTTTTTTATTATTGCGTTGCTGCGTTGCAGAGTTTTATAGTCTTAATTTTTTTACGGGGGGTATTCTATAGTTTAGCCCATATTTTCAGTTAAAAAAATTCTTGGCAATTTTATTTTGTAGCACAAGTTTTCATAGCAGTAATAAAATTGGTAGCTGCCTAACTGCTGAACATAAGAGTTGTGTTGCAGTCAAACAGCATTTGGCTACTTTCACTTTTTAGCAGGATGTGGCTAAAAGAGGAGCTAGCTAGGTAGACCCAACTTCAACATAAAAATAAATAATAATATACCAAACTGAATAAAACTTTAAAAGTATAAAGTATAAATAAAGCTAGCTGCCTTAAGCATGTTGTTTCAAAATCTACGTTTTTAGCTAGCTAGCTAAACACTTAAAATTGGTTTGTTTAAGATTTATACATGGCTAGAAAACGTTATGAAATATTAACCTTAACATGTGAAAACACACAGAAAATTATTATTCCCATAGGTACAAAGTATTTAGAGAGAAAAGGATCAAAGGGAGACCTACAAACCTCACAACATCACTGCTAAACCAAAAATGACCTTGTAAGTAGTTAAGCATGGGTCCTCCGTCGGCATGCTGAGGCCGCGAAGAACTTGGATTGGTTATTAGTGCCAATCGAGCCTCGTGATTGGTTAATAACGCGTGGGCGGTAAAAACAAAGCCGTAAAAAACGGGGTCTGCCGGGGATCCAAAATAAAGCAGCAGGGCCGCGGGGATTTTCCGTACGCCTGCGATTGAGATCACGGGGGTTAATTATTATTATTAAATTTAGCGTATTAACATAATGCATTTATTTTAGTCGCTTAATTTATTTTTTTATTAAGTTTAATAAATTATAGTAATTAAATTAATTCAGGAAATAAATTAATTTCTGAAATTTATTTGAATCAACAATACGATTTCCAATTAAACAACCCCCTGTTTTGTAAAAACTCGCGGAAAGATCAAAGGGATATCGGTAACCCTTTTGAACAGACAGACAGACGACGGCTATTATTATAGAGACTAGCCGGGAAACCCGGCGTCGAAACGCCGGGGTAAGCCACAAGTAACTGTTGTTGAACGCCCTGAAGCGCTTAATAAGGACCGCTAACACGGTCATGTGAAGCGCTTTAGTACGGGTATACAGTATGTCGTGAAACTGTGCGGCCTAGCGGTGAAGGCCAAGTGGAGTGCATAATAAAAACGGCAAACAGTGTCACACATTTAGGTGGAGCGCTTTAGGTATGCAGTATATATGTTGTTAATCGAGTAAAGCGCACATAACATTATATTGTTTCGGTTGTAATGTATTTTTGAAAATATAACTTTACTGCAACTTTAGCCAAATAAAAGCACAGTTTACATCCCGTGTTGTTAACCCGTAATAGCAAAAACAATTAGTCAATATTATTTTATTTTGCGGAAAAAGTTTCAGTAAACAGTAACAAATTAATCGTGACAGTGGACTTAGCGCTTAGTACAGGTAAACCGTGTTGCACATGAGTATAGCTGTAACACAATTTTTATAAAAACTTATCGCAACTTTGGTTAAAAAAAATTCAGGAAACCGCCTGTCGTTATCATGTTCAGTTAAAAAAATCTGTGTCAATTTTATTTTGCAGCACAAGTTTTCATAGCAGTAATAAAATTGGTACCGTTGTTACCCCGTCATAGCAAAAGGAATTAGTCCAATTATTAAATTTTATTTTGCAGAATAGAGTTCAGTAACAGTAAACAAATTAATCGTGAGCACTTCAGATGTAAACTCCGTGTTGCCATTGGGTATGATAGGGTGTAACACAATTTTTCTTGTTAGGAAAAACTTAAAATCGCAACTTCGGTTAATAAAAAAATTTTTTTTTTTTTTCCAGGAAATACCGCTGTCGATTATCATTATCTCAGTTAAAAAAATCTGTGTCAATTTTAGTTTTGATAGCGCAAGTTTTTCATAGCAGTAATAAAGATTGGTAAGCTGCTCTAACTGCCCTGGACATAAGAATTGTGTTGCAGCTTCAAAGCTAGCATTTGCTACTTTCACTTTTTTAGCAGGAATGTAGCTAAAAGAGGAGCTTAGGTAGGTAAGACTCAAGCTTCAACATATAAAATCAATAATAATGTAGCCAAACACTGAATAATAACCTTTGAAAAAGTATATGTAAGGAATAAATAAAGCTAGCTATAGCTACTGTCTGAAGCAGTTGTTTCAAAAATCTACGTTTTTAGCTAGCTAAGCTAAACACAGTGTAAAAAGTCTGGGTTTGTTTAAGATTGTATACATGGCTAGAAAACGTGATGAATATTAACCTTAACATGTTGTAAAGACACACGAGACAAGAATAAATATTCGCTATAGGTACTAAGTATTTTAGAGAAGAAAAAGGATCAAAAGGAAGACCTACAAACCTCACAACATCAACTGCTACCAAAAATGACCTTGTAAGTTAGCATGGTGCCTCCTTCGGCATGCTGAGGCCTGCGATAGAATCTTTGGATATCGGTTATTAGTGCAAATTCGAGCCTTGCGTGATTGGTTAATAAACAGCGTCGGGAGCGCTGG